>JAJOOR010016317.1:0-40396 GCA_036250505.1 Solanum acaule | reverse complement strand
AAATTAAATAAAAAGGAAAAGGGAATGGAGATGAGGCCTCACACCAATCTGTCCAAGTCCAACTACTTGAGCCCAATAAAGACTAAGGCCCAAATTAAGGGTATAATTCTGGCCCATGGCTTAATATTAGAAAGGCGAAAGATTGCAGCCAAGATGGGTACATAAAGGGCCCATTTTGTGTATATATAATTTCAAGCAGGTGCATCACCTACTTGGACCAATTTTATAAATTAGTGGCTGATATTAAAACTTAAGAGGTGGGGAAAAATAAGACCTTTATAATCCCCAAGTTGCTGGCCATTTCCTCACTTTTAAGAATAGATAAAAAAAAATCAGATTTCTCTCTAAGCTTCTCCTCTTTCTTTCAAGGATAGCAGCAACCACAAGTTCCTAGGGTTCTTGGATAAACCCAACCCCTTGCAAGGTAATATAGGTGAAATTACTAATGGATTTAGCCTAGTTCTCTCATGGAATGCTAGATAAACATGTTATTAGTTAAGAACAAGTAGAGGACTGAATCTGTCAAAAGTTTAATTGCTCACTTTCCTTTTTTATTGAGAGGCTTTTCTCTTTTTCTTTGACCTATGTGAAGGGAAGCCCAAGTTATTGAAGAGTTAAAGTTAAAAGAAAACGAGTTATAAGAATTAAGGTAAAGTGACTGCCCTATCTTTGTCTTCCTTAAACACGAGTCTAAGTATGTTATTTTAAGTATACTGTTGATAAGAACTCGTGGGATGATGATGGGAAACCATGGTTTCACGTCCTCTATTGTATGTTGGATTGTTAGGACTGTTTTGGGACAGGTTGATGTGTAAACATATTGGGGACAACTTGGTTGATGTCTGGGAAGGGTGTAAATTGTTGATATTGAAATATAGTTGTGTAGTGTACAAATGCAATAAAAGAAGGTGGGGTTGAAAGAACACCCTTAGTTTGGTAATTACGGGTTAGCTACCCGAGCATTATTGTTGACTGAGATTGGACTGCCTAAGCATGTTTAGTAACTACTAATACTAGTTTATAACCTACTCTATGGTAGATAAGTATTTGAAAAGAAAGGAAGGTACTTCAAGGTAACTACAAGGTGGTACATCAACGTATGTAAGGATTTTCGATTTCCTACTAATGTATGAAATCTAGACTCATCCTAGACATATAGAGGCAGCCTACCAGCTCCAATACAACTTATGACCTTGTTCTCACTCTTTAGCATGTCTGCACGTTCCAATACATGTTCATTGTCAAATCTGTACATATACATTAAATACCCTGCATGAGTTCTCCTTCTAACTAAATAAGGTCCATATATTATATCAGCTCTTATGCATTTCACTAATTGTGTAACTACTCTCTACGTTGTTGTTCTTGCATTATATGATTATTACACGTCACTTGTTGACTACATAGTCCCACAACTCAAAATGCTATGACCACCAAAAGAATCATCTCAAATGTTAACGGAAAGATATTAAATGAATCTGCTTATTGATGGATGGTATCCCAGGGGTGGAAGAATCACCTAGCATGGGTCGATCCCAATATTACGGGTGGTATCCCAGGGGTTAAAGGAAAGCCTAGCATGGGTCGATCCCGATTTATATGTCTACCACTGATCAGCTGGTCATTTGTACTATATGATATGCACAGAGTGCAAAGTAAAGAATGATAAAGTAAAGAAAAGAATGTAAAGTACCTGATTCATAATATGAGAAAAGGTGGTCTTGTATCCTTACATTGGTATATGATTTCATTTGAGTTCTTATTTCACGTACAATATTTTATGCCTTTCATACTCAGTACATTCTCTCGCACTGACGTCTCTCTCTTGGGGGACCTGCAATTCATGTTGCAGGTACAGGAGCTAGTAGATCTCCCCAATAGGAGAACAGGACATCCAATGGCTACTGGTGAGCTCTAGGTTGATTCGGGGCTTTCCGAGTCTATAGCATGTATTTTGGTATTGTATAGTAGCTGAGTGTAAGGCGGGGCCTATCCTGACCTTAACCCCATAATGTTTTATCATTTAGAGGCTTTGTAGACTATGTATAGTGAAGTGCGGTTGTGTCTCGTGTCTTAGACATCATGGCCCCAACGGCCAAGTCATGTGCACTTTCTTTTGGGTTGTTAATACTGTCTACTTTCATGAAAACATGTTATCCACTATGGCAGCACCTTTAAATGTTCATAGATAGAGCATGATTATAGGTTGGTCCTCCTGAGCCTTCTCGGCAACGGGTGCCGGTCCGCCTTAATGGGATTTTGGGTGTGACATAATTCGTCCAAATGGCCCCTAATATTTATATGACCAATGTTGATGGAGGCAATAACACCATCACTATTGTCCAATGCAATCCTATGACCCAACTACCCATAAAATTAACTAGCAATCACAATTTCTCCCTGTGGAAAGCTCAAGTTTCAATGCTTATGCGTGGTCACAATCTCTATGGTCATCTCGATGGATCCATCCCTGCTCCCACTCTTACCTTCTCACGAAACACTCAGGATGTTGATAACCCTGAGTTCATTCTTTGGTATTTCCAAGATCAGATAATGCAAAATGTTATCTTGGCCTCTATTGATCCTACACTTGCCCCTACTGTTGTTATTGCGGTCTCCGCCAAATCTGTCGAGATGCTTTGCATAATGCGTATGCGAAAACAAATCTCCAACAAGAATTTTTAGCTTGCACGATCAATTGGCTTGCCTCACTAAAGACTCTCATCCAGTTGTAGATTATCTTCTTCAAGTTCAATCACTTTGTGATGAACTTGCAACTACTGATACGCCTATATCAAATAAGGAACTCATTGTTAAAATTCTCATTGGACTCGGATAAGAATTTTAATAACTCTCCACTTCCATTTGTGATCGAGATTCAATAATTTCCTATGAAGAGCTTTACAAAAATCTTCTGTATCACGAGTTTTTCCTAAAGTATGAGGATGACAAGAAGCCGCTATCAACTACTATCATTGCTGCTGTAGCACAAAAGACCAGCTCAAAACCTCATCACCAGGGTAACAATAATTACTCCCGAATCGTCATCTAGGTGCGAACACTCCTCCCAATAATTAACAGTGACAAGCACAACCATGGCGCCCATAAAGAAACAACCACAACCCTTTGGAAAAAAAAATCTTCGCTGCCAACTATGTGATCACGCAGGTCATTCTACTTGATTCTGCAGATCTCAGTCCCATAACCATCTGCAAGCCCAGGCAAACTTTGTTGTTTGTTATCCTCCTCAGCAGATTCCTTGGATCGTGGATAGTTGAGCCACTCATCATATATTGTGTCTGATGCTCAAAGCCTCACCACTGTACATGACTACCATAGCACTAAAGAGATAACTATGAGCAATGGTAACACCATTCCAATATTCCATACCGGTGACACTAACATAAGTGCATCATTTCAAACTTCTCAATACCTTATGCTCCCCTCTCATAAAACTAATCTTATTTTTATTTCTCCATGTTGTCATGATAATCATTCCTCTATTAATTTTTTCCCCTTTCCATTATCTTGTAAAGGATCTAAGTACGGGGCATCTCTAGATTACGGGTAGAATAAAGATGGGTCGTATGAGTGGCTATTCATCTATGCACATCATTCTCCTCAATACAATGTAGTTGTTCCAATTCACTTGTAGCATCGACGCTTAAGTCATCTTAATCATCATGTTTTAGATACTATTTTGAATAATTTCCCTTCTTGTTCCACTTGTAATTCTTGTTATACTAATAAAATGCACTGGTTGATTTTCTCAGAAAATTTATTACAAGTAATAACCCCCTACAAATCCTTTTTAGCGATTTATGGGGTCCATCTCTAGGTTTTTCAATTGATAAAAAAAGATATTATATGTTATTTGTTGATCAATTTTCAAAATACATGTGATTGTTCACTTTAAAATAAAAAAATAAAACTCTGGAAATTTTTCAAAATTTGCATCTATTGCTTGAACGGAAGTGTAATACCAAAATTCAATCTTTTTACACTGATGGTGGTGGCGATTTTTCGAGTTTCCAGTCCTATTTCAAAACACATGGCATAGAACACTTAGTGTCACCCCCATCTACTCTATAACGAGTTGTTCTAGTTGAAAGATGACACCGGCATGTTATTGAAACTGCTACAACCTTGTTGCACCAAGCATCTTTATCCTCACACTTTTAGAGTTTCATTTGTCAACAAGTTGTTTATCTTATAAATAAGCTTACTACACCCAATCGTCAACATAAGCGCCTTTTGATATTTTATTTCAAACTATGTATGTAGTATGACTCCATTAAAGCATTTGGTTACCTATGTTATCCATAGCTCAAACCATATGCCAAAAATAAATTAGAGCCCTGTTCGACACCATGTGTTTATTTAGAATTTTTGAATAAACATTACTGTCATCAATGTTTTGATCCGGGAAAAATGAGCTAAAATGCCTTATAGGTTTCCAATTAAAAAAAAGGGACGAGTGGGTCCCCTTTATTTTTTCTCTATTTTTTTATTTTTAAAATTAATAAAAGTACTAAACTAATAACATTTTTCGTAGTTGTCCGACAATTACTGAAGTTGTCTGGACAACTACTGAAGTTGTTTGGACAACTACTGAAATTGTCGGACCACTAAAGAAGTTGTCCCAACAACTACGACAGTTATTAGACAAAAGTGTAAAACTTAAAAGTTTGGGACTATTAAGAAAATATCTTTTAACCTAATTAATACTATTTGTCACTTCTACCCAATTTTTGAGACTTGAAGAACTCCTACCTAATTGACTAACTAGTTTGGCCCTTTTAATAAACCTTCCCGTTTTTATCCTTTAACTTCCAAAATATATTTATCACGTGATGTCTTATTTTTGGAAAATCAGTTCCCATTTGAAAACAACACTAAATAAAAATGTATCTTGGGAAATCTATTCAACTGAATAAGAACCACACGATAACACTCAAAGTTCAAATGATTCTTTTGAGCTTCCTACACAGATTGTGCAGCAGCCTCATGCATTCCCCTATTTCCTCTGCTCCAAAAGGTACCAATGTCTTAGGTAATCCCATTTCTCCCTTATTTGATACTTTTTCTCCTTCTCCAATGCCTCCCCTGCCCCCTCCTCTCACCATCCAAAATTTAGTTTCCAGCCACCGTTCACCACAATTAAATGTTTCAGCCTCACCAGTTCATCCTTCTCCCCAATTACATGGTCAGTCGTAATCCACAATTATCAATTATCAATTCTGAAATAAGTCCACTAGACCTTTGACGCAGAGCCCTGTGGTACAACCCTCTTCCTCGTCATTCGTCCCACCTACCATGGCCACACAACCTTCCTTAGTTGCCTCTACCTCTACAACGACGCCCACTCATCACATGATTATTCGGTCTAAGACCAATAGTATTAAACCTAAACAATTACTCACTATTGTTCAAACCACTTCCTCCCTACCTAGAACCATTAAGAAAGCTCAACAAGTCCCACACCAGCGTGAAACTATGAAAAATGAATTTGATTCCTTAGTTTGGAACCAGACATGGAAGTTGGTACCATGTGATGCTTCAAATTATGTGGTGGATTGTAAGTTGCTTTTCCGGGTTAAATATAATCCTAATGGCACTGTTGACAGGTACAAAGCTTGCCTGGTTGTTAAAGGGTTCACACAAAGACCTAGACTTGATTTTCAACATACTTTTAGTCATGTGATAAAGAATTCAACTGTTCGACTCATTCTTGCAAATGCAACACAACAAAGCTGGCTCATTCGTCAACTTGATATCAATAATGCATTCCTGCAAGGTCGTCTCTATAAGGAAGTCTATATGCGCCAACCACCTAGTTTTGAATTTTCTACACATTCGACAAATATTTGCAAGCTGTACAAAGCTATATATGGCCTCAAATAGGCTCCTAGGGTCTGGTACACTGAACTCAAAAAATAGTTGGTTACTTTGGGATTTATTAAATCACTATCTGATTCTTCATTGTTCATCCTGTATATTTGAGTTTACTGTTAATGCTCTAGTATACGTTGATGACATAACTGTCATGGGTAATCAAATTCGTGGTGTTCAAAGCATTGTTGATAATCTTGCAACCTGATTCTCACCGAAGGAGCTTGGTCTAGATCATTACTTTCTTGGTGTTGAAGTCTTACCTTATCCTGGTGGTCTTTTGTTGTGTCAACAGAGATACATTACAAATCTGTTGCAGGAAGTTAATATTCACAATTGCAAGGGTGTTTCAACACCAATGGATTCTGTTGTTGTTTTTCGGGAGTCTGCTGAAGATTTTCTAATTGATGGCTCTCTTTAAATGAGGATAATTGGTAAACTTCATTACCTTTATTTTACACATTCGGACATAGCATTTGTAGTTAGAAAACTCTAACAGTCCATGCACCAGACCTTAATATCACATTAGACATCCATGAAGCATCTCCTTCGGTATCTTCATCAAACATCTTTGTTTGGCCTCCGAATTTCCGACGAACATGATAACCGTCTTCTAGACTACTCAGATTCTGACTGGGTTGGACATCCTCTCGATTGAACTCCACCATAAGTTATGTTGTTTACCTTGGCATCTCTCTGGTATCATGGTCCTCTAAAATGCAAAGATCTGTCTCCTGCTCCTCCACAGAAACAGAATATCGGGTTGTTGCAGCTACTATTTTTTAGACAAATTGGTTAACAAGTTTACTTCATGAGTTTCGGTTTCGTATTTCCACTCATCGGATATTTTGTGACAATGTCAACACCAGATACAGTTGAGCAGATATACGACTGATTATTTTCCTATCTTCTGCCCATGTGCCACGAAATCTTGGCAAATTTGATACTTGAAAACTAAGGATTAATACTAGAATTGAGTGTATTTATGTGGATATGATGTGTTTGGTAATATTTGTACAGGTAAAACATGTGGAAGTGAAAGAGGAAAGAAAAGAAGAAAATGCAGAGTGAAAGTGAATTGGACCAAGTAAAGACCAGAAAGGCCTCACGGGCCGTGGTCTTCACAACGGTCCGTGATGGTGATCGTGTTGCCTTTCCAGTGAGCAGGCCTTGAGAAGATAAATTTTGGCAATGCCAAGTAAGGACCACGGGAGACCTGACGAACTATGATACCATGATGGGCTGTGACGCTACTCGAAAAGTTGAACAATTGAAGAGACCTTAAGAAGCTAAAGAGTGAATTGGCCAAGTGAAGACCATGGGCACCTAGATGAACTGTGGTCATTATCATGAGCCGTGCTGATGTCCATTACAGGATTCCAGTGTGCAAACCATGAAGAACCAAGTTTTGAGAGTTCCAAGGATGGACCACGGAGGAATTCACGGACAATGACCCCCTTGACGGACCGTCAGAGTGTTCGTGAAGCTACCCAACATCTCAGTCGTACTTCGAGTAGGACTCATTTTAGACATTCTATTTGAATTAATTAGGTCATTTTTTGTTTTTATCTCGTCATAACTGGAACGAGCGACTAAGTTTAAAATATTCCTAGCTTTGGTTTTGAACGATTAACATTGAATCGAGTTTCAAAGTTGGATTTTGGTTTTGAATTATCAAGTTTTTATCAATTTTGCCTACTTTTGTAAGTACTTCCTCCTCATGTTTTCATTACAAATCTGTGTTTGTTTAGTTAAAATCATGAGTGTCTAAACACCACAACTGGGATTATGGGATCTATTACGAAAATCTAAGTGTGAATTCATAAAACGGGTAGAAGGTGATTTAGATTTGCAAAGCATAATTCAGTTTTCGTTATTCATGTATTCTAATGAGTGCGCGCATTAGAGTTAGCATGTATCTGTCAGTTGTTCGAGAGAAAATTGATAGCTAGGAAAAAGCTGAGTTAATATGATGAAATAGAGTCAAAGTTCGAGTTCGAGAGACAGAACTTTAACACCATTATAAGTGAGAATAAAACTTGTTAACACCTTAGGATCGAGAGGACTTGGGTGGAAATTATCTAACTAGACCGAGAAATGTTAGATTTATCTGATTCGCCTGTACTTTGCAGAGTTGAATTGTCTGAAACTCATTTATGGAAAAACACTAGATGCAACGTTATGGGGAAAACAGTCGAGGTTTCATTCATTTATAAATATAACTTTAAATCAATACTCTGTTAATTGTTAATCCGGATCTTGTTTAACAATCTTGTTTACTAGAACTTTACAAGTAAACCCATTTTATATTCTGTAATTGTTTTCTCTAGGAAATAATAACAATATTTGGGTAAACACGACACTGAAATCATTTCTGTAAAAAATTATCTATGGGATCAACCTCAACTCACGTTTAGTTCTATAAATTGACTTCGACCATTTATACTTCTTAATTGAAGTGTAAGTTTGGACGTATCAAACTTTGGTGCCACTGCTAGGGAATTTCAATTCAGAAGTGTTTTACTAGCAATTATTCAAATTGTAGTTATATTTCCTAATCTTGTTCTTTGTCTCTGTCTATACATGTGAGTTCTATAGTGTATGCCAAATACCAGAAGTAAGGGAGCCCCATTGATTCCTTACGACCTGAATCTTTGGAAGACTATCCGTAAGATGGTGAATACACAGGAACTTGAGGCACAAAGGCAAAGATTGGGACTTGAAGCTGAGACCGATGCAAGAGGTGCTCAGCAGAATGCTATGAACAAACTGCCTAGGGTGGTGGATGAACATCTAGGAGTGGAAGAAATAGCTCTTCCCCACCGCTAACCACTAGCTCCAAGGGGTTGAGCACAACAACTAGCTCACATGATATTCGAAGAGGATGACTTAGATTTGGACGGAGCTGGAGCTACTGGAGCAATAGTATTACCTGTACTACCTCCGGGTGTAAAATTTATTATCACTAGCACAATGATCCAATTGCTGAACTTGAAAGGTATGTTCAGAGGTGCATCTGGTGATGATACGAATCAACATCTAATGAACTTTGTGGCTATATGTGAATCATAGGAAATTCCTGGGGTGAGTCATACAGCCATGAGGTTGAGGCTATTTCCATTCTCTCTCACTGGGGAGGCAACCAATTTTCTGAATGAGATGTCATATGATTCAATCAGGACCTGGAATGACCTGAATGAAGCTTTCCTGGAACAATTATATCCTGAATCGAAAGAGTTGCAAATGAAAGACGAAATAAGTGCGCACAAGCAACTACTAGGGGAGGCAATGCATGATACGTAGTAGAGATTCAGCCAAAAGTTGAAAAAGGGTCTAAACTATGGTTTCACAGAGAGACATTTGAAATAGGTCTTTTTATAGAACGCTTAATTATGTTTCTAAGCAGGTTGTTAATGCAGTTTGTGGTGGATCATTCATGAGGAAACCTTTTGCTGAAATCATGCAACTAATGGATGAAGTGGCAAACAATAATAGAGCATGGCTCACCAGGGAGGCTAAAGTGGAATATTTGGGAGTTACTTTTGGGCTATCAACTGAACAAAGGAGAAGAGAGGAAGAAAGGGATCAGGATATGGCTCATATGCGAACCCAGATGGATCTACTCACGAAGAATATCATGGCACATTCTGAGAAGGTAAATGTCGTAGGGACCTTAAACAGGTATGAAGATCAGGACATCGATCTAGATGAGGAAGCCAAATACTTGGGCAACCAATGAGGTTTCCGAAATTATAACTCGGGAAACCAAGGATATAATTCTTGAAATGCAAGTAGAACTATTCCAGAGAAGGGCAGTATGATAGGCCAGCAAATAGAGAGCTGGGAAACTGGCAAAATAGAGACCGTGCAAGTGGTGTGTATGTGCCCCAGGTAATAGAGACCGTGCAAGTGGTAGTTTCAGCGGGTCCAAGATGGAAGATAGGTTGGCTAAGGTTCTGCAAAAGATTGAGTCAACTGATAAAGGGTGATTTCTCTGGTATGAATCAACTGGTAGACTCTCACACCACCTCTATCAAACAAATAGAGCAACAGTTGGGGAAACTTTCAGCATCACTGAACCAAAGGAAGAATGGGTCACTACCTAATGATACTATTCAGAATCCCAAGAAGGATAGGCATTGCATGGCTATCACCACCAGAAGTGGTAAGATTCTCAATGAACCAATTTCTATAGGTACTGAGCATGAACAGGGCGTAGAGCAAACTGAAATAGAAGAGGTTGAATCTGGACCGGTAGATGACGTAGAAGAGGCCCAACCAATAGAAAAACCAACAGGGGCAAAGGAAAAAGGGGTTGAGGTAACTATGCCTTTGCAGCAGATACCAAGACCACCCTCTTCATTCCCTCTGATGCTTAAAAAGAAAGTTGAAGATGGGAAATTTGCTAAGTTCACAACCATGTTGAGACAGCTATCAGTGAACATCCCATTAGTGGAAGCTCTGAAGAAGATTCTAGGATATGCTAAGTTCATGAAGGACTTGCTCACGAAGAAAAATGTTGTAAGTTTTGATCTAACTGACAATATTCATCACTGCAGTGCTATTGCCACAAAATCTCTGGTACAGAAGGAGGATATAGGTGCATTCACTATACCATGCAACATCGAATCATTTGAATTTGCAAAGTCTTTATGTGACTTAGGGACCAGTATAAATCTGATGTCGCTGGCCATCTACAAGCCACTGTGCTTAGGAGTTCCAAAACCCACATCGATGAGGTTGATGATGGTATATAGATAAGTGTAATGATATGTGGGCATCTCATGTGACGTGCTTGTAAAGGTGGACAGTTTCATCTTTCCGGCTGACTTCGTGATTCTTGATTGCAAAGTGGACTTTTAGGTTCCCATAATTTTGGGAAGACCATTTCTGGACATAGGATGAGCTTTGGTTGATGTTCAGAGTGGAGAATTGAAATTCAGACTCAATAATGAGGAGGTAAAGTTTAAAATTTGCAGGTCCATGAAACAGCCACAAGATATGAATGTGGTGTCTGTAATAGAGGATTTTGATGAAGGTTAGATGGGAGCTACTATTGAGGAAAGGCTTGTTGTCGAAACATTAGTAGCCGTGCTGATGAACTTTGAAGAAGACTACCAGAGTGATTATGTGGAGACTGTGTGTTTTACAATGCATGGGAGCACATTCTTATGCTCCAAAGAAACTAGATCTAGATTTGAAAAATAGGCCGAATCCTCCAGCAAAACCATCCATTGAGGAGCCGCATGTACTGGAACTAAAACAATTACCTAGTCATCTAAGGTATGGCTTTTTGGGTACTAACAATACTTTGCGTATGATCTTGGCTACAGGTTTGAATGATGAATAGGTGCAAGCTGTGATTAAAGTGTTGATAAGGTACAAAAGGGCAATTGGGTGGACCATTGCTGACATCATTAGGATACCTCTGGGTATTTGCACTCATAAGATCCAACTTGAGGAGGACTGCAGCCCAAGCATAGGGCACCAGAGGAGGCTAAATCCACCAATGCAAGAGGTGGTCAAAAAGGAGATCATAAAGTGGTTGGATATTGGGGTTGTGTACCCCATTTCTGACCGTCTTTGGGTCATCCCAGTGCAATGTGTGCCTAGAAAATGTGGTATAATAGTGGTTTCCAATGCAAAGAACGAGTTGATCCCGCAGAGACGAGTCACTGGATGGCGAGTTTGCATGGATTATAGAAAGCTGAACAAGTGGACCTTGAAGGACCACTTCCCAATGCCATTCATGGACTATATGCTTGACATGTTGGCTGGAAAAAGGTGGTACTGTTTCTTAGATGGATACTCTGGGTACAACCAAATATCAATTGCTCCTGAAGATTAGGAAAATACTACTTCTACATGTCCTTATGGCACCTTTGCATTCAAACGCATGTTATTTGGACTATGTAATGCACCAACAACTTTCTAAAGGTGTATGATATCAATCTTCTAGGACATGGTAGACGACACTCTGCAGGTATTCATGGATTACTTTTCTGTGGTAGGTGACACTTTTGATGATTGTTTGTTCAATCTTAGCAGGGATTTGCATAGATGTGAGGAGGTCAATCTAGTGCTGAACTGGGAGAAGTGTCATTTCATGGTCAAGGAAGGTATAGTCCTTGGTCACAAGGTGACACAAAAGGGATTCGAGGTAGACAAAGCCATGATTGAGGTGATTGAAAAGTTGCCTCCACCTATCTGTGTGCAAGGTATTCGAAGCTTTTTAGGACATGTAGGATTTTATAGGCAATTCATCAAGGACTTCTCAAAAATTGGACATCCCTTGTGCAAGCTTTTGGAGAAGGAGGTGAAATTTTCCTTTGATGAGGCATGGCTCAAAGAGAAGCTGATTTCTGCCCCAGTGATCATTTGCCCAGATTGGGCTGAACCATTTGAGGTAATGTGCAATGCTAGTGGTACTGCCTTAGGAGTTGTGTTGGGGCAGAAGCGTAACAAGATGTTCCACTTGATCTACTATGCTAGCAAGTCACTAAATGGAGCAGAACGAACTAAACAATCACTGAACAAGAACTACTGGATGTGGTATATGCATTTGAAAATTTTAGGGCATACTTGTTGGTACTAGGGTGATAGTCCACACAGATCATGCAACTCTAAAATATTTCATGGCAAAGAAAGACGCAAAGCCAAGGTTAAATAGATGGGTGTTGCTGCTTCAGGAATTTGACTTTGAGGTCAAGGATAACAGAGGTTCTGAAAAATAGGTGGTTGATCACCTGTCTAGGTTGGATGCTGAAAATAAAGAGGAACTTGAGTTAGATATCAATGACTCATTCCCAGATAAGCAGGTATTAGCTGCAACTCTTAATCTTATTCCTTAGTTTGTTGACTTTGCTATGTTCCTTGTCAGTGATTTGATGCTTGAGGGGCCGACATTTCAGCAAAGAAAGCGGTTTCTACATGATGTGGGTAAGTATTTTTGGGATGACCCCTATTGTACAGGGTGTGTGCTGATAACATCATCATCATCAGGCGATATATCCCTGAAGCTGAGATGCCACAGATTTTAGAGGCCTCTGACTCCTTTCCAGTAGGTGGCCATCATGGAGGTGCTCGAATAGCCCACAAAGTACTTCAGAGTGGGTACTACTAGCCTACAATTCATCAGGATGTAATGGATATAGTGAAGAGTTGTGATGTATTCCAGTGGCAATGAGCTATCTCTCATCGCCACGAATTACTAATGACACCCATTCTGGACATGGAGTTACTTGATGTGTGGGGAGTTGATTTCATGGGCCCATTTGTGAGCTCCTATGGGAAAAAAGTATATACTTGTGGCAGTGGACTATGTGTTCATATGGGTTGAGGTAATTGTTTTGCCTGAAAATGATGGTAAAAGCATTGCTAGTTTTCTAAATAAAAACATATTCTCACGGTTTGGTACACCTAGAGCCATTATTAGTGATGGAGGTTCCCATTTCTGCAATAAAGTATTCAGTGCTCTTCTAGCTAAATATGGGGTTAAACAGCATAAGGTGGCCACACCATATCATCCGCAGACAAGTGGACAAGTGGAGGTATCAAATAGGGAGATCAAGGCTATTTTGGCAAAATAGTGAATACCAATAGGACAGATTGGGAAAGAAAGTTAGATGACGCTCTATGGGCATATCAGACATCTTTCAAGACACCTATTGGTATATCTCCATATCAGTTGGTGTTTGGAAAGGCATGTCAATTGCCGGTTGAGCTTGAGCATAAGGCACTCTAGGATTTAAAGAAGTTGAACCTTAGTTGGAGTGAAACTGTGAACCTAAGATTGGATCATATCAATGAGCTGGATGAGTTCCGTTTGAGAGCATATGAGAGGTCTGCACTGTACATGGAAAGGATGAAGTTGTGTCATGATAAGCATATTGAGAAAAGAACCATTAATCCTAGTGACTTGGTGCTGCTTTTCAACTCCAAACTTCGTTTAATTCCTGGGAAATTGAGATCCAAATGGTCTGGACCATTTAAGGTAACTCAGGTATTTCAGTCAGGTGCTATTGAGCTTGAGAATGACAAGGGTGAGAGGTTCAAGGCAAATTGTCAGCGAATCAAAGCGTACTTGGGAGTTCTAGAGGATGTGAAAATAGTGTAGGAAGGCAAACTTGATGAAATCTGAGTAATCAAGTAACCTGTGTCGCGCTGCTTGGGAGGCAATCCAAGATTGTAATTGTAATAGGTAATTTACATTTTATCATTTTTTTTCTTTATTTTTATAGAGTCACTGGGTGTGATGTGTGCAGGAAGGACTTGAACGAAGAAATGCTAAATTGGGTGCAGGTAACCCTTCATACGCGGTCCCATGGGCCGTGGTGCCCTTCATGGGCAACTTCACGGCCCGTCACAATCACCAACATCATATGGGAGCTACTGGAAAATGCAAGAAAATGGTTCACGGAAGGGTTCACGGTTTGTCAAACTTTGTACGGACCGTCTAGCCTCTCGTGAACCTCAGGTAAGTTTTTTTTCACCAAAGTCATAGTCACGGATGTTTCTACGGACTGTGGTGCTCTTCATGAGACTCTTCACAGTCCTTCAACCGTAGTCCATTAGTACTGCGACCCGACCCGACCCGACCCGCACGTAAATCCAAGTTAAATTAAACGTATATGTACCTTCTAAAGAGCCAAGGGTCGGATTTTCTTCCTATTTTCTCCTCCATAACGTTTCCTAAAGGCATAAAAAGGTTTCTAATCTCTAAAACTTCCATACTTCATCCACGATTCCAAACCCTAGTGCTCTATTGTCAAGAAATTGAAGTGACAGTCATATTTCTTTTTTTTTGGGCAAAAATTGTGATCATATTCAGAGTAAGTTTTTTATTAACTTATTATAAGTTTGATCTTATCTATAAACAAGTTAGAATTACTATGAGTTCATCGAATTTTAGCAATAATTTGTGATGTACTATCGTTTTGCTATCTAATTGTTGTGGGTTGGTTTAAATTAGGTGAATTTGGTGGTTGTTTTGTATGGGTATGATGAAGTTATGAGTAATTAGTGTTGAATGATGACATTGGTGTGAATTTGAGTCCATATTGTATAAAAGCAAGTATGACCATGTGTATTTTGCAAATTAAATTGTGGAAAGTGAGTATTTGAAATCATGTGCATGTGGGTATGTCATAGTAGGCACATATTGTTCTCATTTGGATGGATATTGCTTAGTGTTAAGCTTAGTGGTACTCATGTGCTAAAATGTCTCGTAAAAATGTCATTGTGTGTTGCAAATAGTTGAAATTGTGCATAGTTTGAATTTGAGTAACAAGATCACTAGGAAAGTGCAAGTGTAAGTCCACGATGGATTTCACAAACCGTGAAGGGCATCACGGGCCATGAAACCACCCGTGGACCACACTTAGCAATATCAAAATTCATTGGCCAAGTTCACGAGGTCCCAAACGATTCATGGTTCACTAAATGGACCATGAAGACCTCCGTGAACTATAACCAGTGTAGCCTCCTATAGCACCAAGTCCCAAGTCATATGCACGATGGTCTCCACGGATCGTGGTACCCACCACGACCCGTGTAGATCCCTGTATAAAAAAAGTGTTTCTGTACTTTTAATTATGCTTTTGCATTTTGTGGCCCTTCCCAATGATAGATTGGGTGACGACATTCTTAAGGCAAGGTGTCACATTATACTTACACAGGGAAAGTCTGAGTACCCGACAGTGTGTCATTTTACTAATTTGTTTTTTTTGTTTTTCTCAGGTACCATGGGCCCACGAATAAAATCTGCACCTACACATCCCTCACCACCTTCTTCTCTGACGCAAAGTGACAATGCGGTAGAAGAAGAGGAAGGTAGTAAATCCGGGAGTGGTGAGGCATCTGGCAGTGTGTTCAGTAGCGGTGAAGAATCTGGTAGCAAGTCTGGCAATGCCTCAGGTAATGGTGAAGAGTCTATTAGCGATTCTAAGGTAAATGTAACTAGACCTACACATGCAGAAAGAACATAAGCTAAAACTAGAGCACAAGAATAGACAGGTGTTGAAGAAGAGGATGATGATGTTACTTCTAATAATACAATGGTCTAATATGTTCACCTTTGTGAATTCGATCCAGTGGTGAAACAACAACTGATTGACTGTTTCCGCTCTATGTGGACTGTGAATAGGTTCAAAGATTTCTTCAAAAATGGAATTGTGAATAAGTCGGGTAGCTTTAAGGATAGACCACCCATGCCTGAGACTAGAGTAGTGATGGCGGATATCCAAGCATTCCCAGTTATTTACAAACTCTTCCAACTTCACTAGTTTGAATGTATGAACAATGCCCCTAGGGAATTCACCTGCTACCTACCCTGAGAATTCTATTCATGTTATGCAGCTACTCTTAAGAACCTTATTGCGGATACTGAGACAACTAAGAGGCACAAAAGACAGTTGCAACCACATTGGGTCCTTTGAATACAGTCAATGTGAGGGGACAGATCATGAACATCTATGAAGAGACGATCAATAGGATGCTACATGGCCCAGAGTACACAGCGCCAACATCTGTGGGGTTATTTGAGGGTAAATCCCATGTCATTACTAGTGAATCAGAGATGAAGGATCCTAGTTCGCGAGAGCGCATCATGCATTGGATTGCAAGGTTATATTGCCACAGAAGAAGAAGTGGTAGCATAGGTGTCTGAGCCACAAGTACAAATTACAAAGGCATCTCTAAATTTTCCGGCCAAGGTTTGGTGATCCATAGTTCCAGCCCAATTGCATCCCACAACAAATGATAATACACTTTCCCATTACTGGCATCTTTAGTTGCTTGCCTCATGGCCGGATACCTTGTGAATGTTGGTCGGATCATCGCTACAGAGATGCGAGATAGGGAGCTAAATGAGCGAGCAGGTTTGCAATTTCCCTGTCTGATAGGAAAACTTTATTTGCAGGCTAACATTCCACCAAATAAATTGGTGGATATACTGGTTGAGGCATCTAGGGTAACTGCTGCTTCCAAAATCAAGGACATCGCCAATCCTCTATTTCGGAGAAAAGTTGGAGTGGTAGGACCATTAGCGGTAGTACCACATACACTAGTGGTCATCCCACAAGCTGAAGGCCAAAACTGAGCAGGGCGAATCCTCACTACCAGCTTCAAAATACCACCACCACCAGCTTCAGCTAGCTAAGCCTCAGGTACTTTTGTCACCATACCTACTGTTATTTTTGAAAGATTGATTTCAGATCAGAAGCAAACTCAGATTCTGGTAGACCAAATTGTGTGTAGATTACCCGAGGTAGTTCATCGCGATGTGTCAATTGCGGAGAATCGGTTAAAAGATGAGATGTGAAAAGAGCTAGCGGTGCTAAAAAGCAGAATGGATGACCTTGAGGTCTATGTGAAAAATCAATTACAGGTTGCCAATTCAATGAATACGAAGGAGTTGAAGACACAGTTGGCGGATATGAGAGATAAAATTTCTAAGCTGTCCCAGAAGCTAGTCAATATGCCTCCATCATTTGTCCCTGAGTCCTTTATGAGCTTGTTCAGTGAGTCTCCGGTCAATCAGGACCTTGATGATTTCTGGGAGAGGTGCCCCAACATAAATCCAGCAAGAGAAAACATAAAGCTGGAGAGTATAATGAGGAGCTGACGGATGACCTATCCAAAGAGAAAAGAAGACAAAGCAAGAAAGCCCGCAAGGAATCGAGGAAAAAGTCAAGAGCAGAAAAAGCACTTGCACAACAGAGGCGAGATGCAGTGTTAGCGGGCGCTTCTGGTAGTGGAGTACTTGTCCCGGTTAGTGGTAGCCAGCCTCACTAAGAGCAGGTTTCTGAAAGTGCACCCGTTGATAAGGGTGCCGAAGCTCACCCAACTATCGGCACCTAGTGCGCCATAGGTATGACCCCTTCTCATAGCCGTGTATTATTTTTCTTTATTGACTTTGAGGGAAAATTCCTTTTGTTTGGGGAGGGGGTGGTGAGCAACCTAACATCGAACTATTGAAGGTTGGCTCTGTTTTGTGTTGTAATAAGTTGAGAATTTCTGATGTTGTTTTTGTGTTATTGGTGTTTTTGTGTGTTGGGTTGTGCATTATCTAGTTTTGTTTGAAATGATGGCCTTAATCTTAAATTTGACTGTTAGGCTCTTTAGATGACATCTTAGGTACTTATGAGTTGATCATTACTAGTCTGAAAAATAAATTGGTGAACTAAGAAACTGGAAAATGTAGTCATGTGTCATGTGTGTGTAAGGTTTGTTTGAAGTCTAACGCTAGAAGCAAAAACTAGAACTTGCCCAAGTAGTCTTGCTTAAATCTGAGAATAACTGGATAGGAAAGGATCAGTAGGCCATTTTTGCTAAGCCATTAAAAGCCAAAAATAAAACAACCAAATAAAAAGCATACCACTTGAACCCGATTTGAGCCAGAAAAAACTAATTTTGTTCTTACCCACTTGATAACATATCCTTGGGTCTCCAAAGATACGATGCCAAAACTCAGGCTAAAATCCTAAGTTGAGGGTGATGACAACCCGAGTAGAAAGGAAAAGTAGAAAAAGAAGGTTCGCTCAGTTAGCTTGAAAGCACAAAATGTGCAATAGAATAAAAAAAAGAGAAGAAAAAGAAAAAAAATGGTTGATGGGATGTACTTAAATGAAAAGGGAGGGAATCGCTCAAAAAAAGTTGTGTGCGAATGAAACTTTGGAGAACCAAGGTACTAGTCACTCAGAAAACCAAAAATCCATTCCCTAGCCTGTGCCTATGTTACAAGCTGATAAAGTCCTACAGTGATCCTATTCCGGTAGTTTGAAAGATAGAGCATAGAAAGCAAGGGCAAGCCTATGATCTTTTGTTGTTAATGTTAGAAGTTCTTTGAGAGTGTGAGCATAGAACTTAGTCCCAATTATCATGAGTGAGGGACTTCTTTGGTGTGAGGACACAATAAATGCATTTGATAGTTAAATTGTGTTAGCTGATAATACACATGCACAAGCATAATCGTTGCACAAATATACGACTGGCTATTTTCCTATCTTCTGCCTGATGTGCCGCGAAGTCTTGGCACATTTGATGCTTGAAAACTAATGGTTAATACTAGAATCGTGTGTATATATGTGGATATGATGTGTTTGGTAATGTTTGTACAAGTAAAACATATGGACGTGAAAGAGGAAAGAAAAGAAGAAAATGCAGAGTGAAAGTGAATTGGACCAAGTAAAGACCATGGAAGGCCTCACGGGCCGTGGTCTTCACAACTGTCTGCGATGGTGATCGTGTTGCCTTTCCAGTGAGCAGGCCTTGAGAAGATAAATTTTGGCAATGCCAAGTAAGGACCACGGGAGAACTGACGGACCGTGATACCCATGACGGACCATGACACTGCTCGTAAAGTTGAACCAGTGAAGAGACCTTGAGAAGTTGAAGAGTGAATTGGCCAAGTGAAGACCATGGGCACCTAGACGGACCGTGGTCATTGTCACGAGCCGTGGTGACGTTCATGACAGGATTCCAGTGTGCAAGCCTTGAAGAACCAAGTTTTGAGAGTTCCAAGGACGAACCACGGAGGGCTTCACAGACCGTGAAGCCCTTGACGGACCGTCAGAGTATCCGTGAAGCTACCCGACATCTCAGTCCTACTTCGAGTAGGACTCATTATAGACAATCTATTTGAATTAATTATGTCATTTTTTATCTCGTCATATCTGGAACGAGTGACTAAGTTTGAAATATTTTTAGCTTTGGTTTTGAACGATTAACATTGAATTGAGTTCCAGAGTTGGATTTTGGTTTTGAATTATCAAGTGTTTATAGATTTTGCCTACTTTCGTAAGTACTTCCTCTTCATGTTTTTATTACAAATCTCTGTTTGTTTAGTTGAAATCATGAGTGGCTAAACACCACAACTGGGATTGTGGGATCTATGACAGAAATCTAAGTGTGAATTTGTAAAATGAGTAGAATACGATTTAGATTTGTAAAGCATAATTTAGTTTCCGTTATTCATGTATTCTAATGAGTGCACGCATTAGAGTTAGCTTGTATCTGCCAATTGTTTGAGAGAAAATTTATAGCTAGGAAAAAGATGAGTTAATCTGATTAAATGGAGTCAAAGTTCAAGTTTGAGAGAAGAGAACTTTAACACCATTATAAGCGAGAGTAAAACCTGTTAACACTCTGGGACCGCGAGGACTTGGGTGAAGATTATCTAACTAGATGGAGAAGTGTTAGATATATTTGATTCGCCTGTACTTTGCAGAGATGAATTGCCTGAAACTCATTTACGGACAAACACTAGATGCAATGTTATGGGGAACACAATCCTGGCTTCATTCATTTATAAATATAACTTTAAAATCAATACTCTGTTAATTATTAATATGGATCTTGTTTAACAATCTTGGTTACTATAACTTTACAACTAAACCCATTTTACATTTTGTAATTGTTTTTTCTAGGAAATAATAACAACATTTGGGTAAACGCGACAGTGAAATCTGTTATGTAAAGAAATTCTTTGTGGGATCGACCTCAACTCACGTTGAGTTCTATAAATTGATTTCGACAGTTTATACTTCTTAATTAAAGTGTAAGTTTGGACGTATCACTGCCCTTGTCTCTTTACTTACATCCCCCTATTTTCTTTCCCTCAGGTAAATACACCAAATCTCATATGTGGTTTTCCTCTAAGGCGTGTATTTCCTTCACTGTTTTGTGTAAAGAGATGGAGTCTAGAGAAAAAAAAATTAAAGATCTAGATGTAGAGGATAAACGATCATAAGAAACTAGAACAATTAGTGATCTCATCACATATGTATGTTGCATGAGTAATTATTTTTCATCAAAAATTATCGTTCAGCATGCATGAATATCTATGAGGAATGTTTTGAATTTTAATATTCAATGTATACATAAACATGCTGAGTTTTTGGAAAATAGTACTTAGATAAAGTAAATAGTTTTAGAAATTTTTTCTTTATTCTTGATTGGTGTATCTATTTCACAAATGATGATATGTGATAAGAATTACTAAATGGAAAAATCCTAAATTCTATTTGTCCAAACAACATTTTCAACCAAATTGATCACAGTTTTGGAATTCAAAGAAAAAACTCTGATTGATCTGAAATTCGGTAGATTCATAAGAAAGACCTAGTAACAAATTTATTTTTTCAGATTGTTATATGAGTTTTTGGTCATATTTGATTAAATAATAGTGAAGTATTAGTTTCAAGTGTTGGCATAGACCTTCTTCCATATAGGATGAAATTAATACAAGTTGCTATGTATTTAATCGCTAGTTTTGATAATATGTATTAACTCTCCTAAACTGAGTAATATATGATTAGATCAACGTAACTAGAGTTATTTTAACTTGACTTAGCATTGACTATCATCAATTGAACAAAGTCAAAATCTAGAATAAATATCCCATCCCCAGGATTGATGACTTGTTCGACCAACTTCAAGGTGTTGGTTGTTTTTCTATGATAGACCTCAAATCCGGCTATCATCAACTTAGAGTCAAAGATAGTGACATCTCGAAGACAACCTTTAGGATTCGGTATTTTACATTTAAAATGGGAGGAAACTTTGAGTTCCAAATGAGTTTATGAGGAGTTTTTGAGCACTATCTCTTTTAAGAGAATTCTTTTGAGTAATTTTGAACTATAAAAAAGTTCCAACAATTCACTTAATATAAACTACAAGAAGTACATATTAGATAGATTTCTAAATACAAATTCATAATTTAAAATCAAAATTATGGAATTTGATAAAATGTGTATAGTAACATTAATAAAAAAAAATTGATACTACACTCTAAACATCATGCCAGAAAAGAAAACTCTAAATCTTACTCCCCACAAAATAACCAATATACTTATTTTTCTTTTTTAGGTTGTTTTTCCCTAATTTATTTATTTTTTAATTTTGTCTTCCTCTATGTTTCTCAACAAAGTCCTTTTCTATTGAAATTTTATTTTGTTCTTCTTCTTTATTTTTTTAAATCCTCATTTTTCTTTAGTTTGTATTTTAATATTTCTTAGAATTTGAATATTAAAACCTTAACTTTCGCATCCCCAAACATGTCAGCCTATTAATACTCTTTCCAATGGAACTCTGGAAGCAATATAATATGATTCGACACTAGAGAAGACCTACGATGAACTAGTTGAACTCCTAGACAAACTCTTGGAAGGCAACCCGGAATGGAATTGAGATGCGCACAAATAAATGGTGCAAAAGGCTGCATGAATGTTAGAATTTTATCAAATAACTACATTGACTTGATGAAATGCTTGAAAGCATATATGTGTACTTGAATTGTGTAATTTGTTTTCTCTTCTATGTGGTGTGATATTGCTTGTGTGCATTGACTGTTGAACATCGTGATGAGACATGTTATGATTATGATGCCAAGGTCTTTGCCGGTAAGGAAAAGTAGAATAGATTGACCTATGGGCATAAGAACAAATCCTCTCAATGTTCTTTGTTGCGTAAAAAAACATCTAGAAATTGTATGCTTATTTTCTTAATTGAAAATCTTAAATATGCCAAAATAACATTAAATCCTAAAAAATATTAATATTAATCACAGTAAGAATCAACAAATATTACAAATGCCAAAAAGATGAAGATAAGAAGAATAGTAATAGTTTAACAAAAAAATTACATGTTGGAAGAAGAATAGATCCATTAATTTTTTTAATTGAATTTATTTGTGTATAAATAAAGAATAGAGATAATGGGTAGAGTTGTTTTAGGTAACCACTTTAAATTCAAATTCAAAAGATAACTACTTTGCCGTATTTTTTAAGAATAGTATTAAGTGGATTGGTTACATAATTTGAAAAAGTCACATTTAAAATCATATTTTTTAAAATATATATATATATATATATATATTCATGTAACCGTTTTTTAAATTACTGGAAAAATCTTGAATCATGAATGTGTGGGAAAACCTTTCACCAAACCATGATCCCTTATATGTGATAAAACCTTTCACAATTTCATTGATGCTCATCTTAAAGCAACATTTAGAACATAAAACATATTTTCATAAATCATGCATAAACTTTCATAGCATATCATTGATAAATTCATATCTTTCCTTCATAAACCTACATCTTCATAAATATAACGACCCTAAAAATGAGCTAGTGAAAGTAGAGCCTAATGTGTGTGCGTTTGTGTTAGTCATGAGTTTTGATGTTGTCCCGAGCCATGGTTGAGGTGTTTAGATGTTATACATCAAGGTACAACCCCCCAAGGACCACCTTAAGAGTCCTTGAGGAGGACCCTAAGTCTAAACCCCAAGGCCCCAGGGAAACCATAAAGTTGGCCAAAACTTGGTGACCTACAGATGGGGTTCACGCCCCGTGGATGGCCTCCGTAGGTCAAGAGGCCTAAAACAAACTTGCAGCCCCAGACCACGGACCAGCAGCACGGTCCGTGAGTCCAAGGAGTGAATGGGCACTGTTTTTCTAGTCCAGTCTCGGCCAAGCTAGGGGTGAGTTGGTAAATTCACCCCAAGTCCTAATTAATATATGGACGATTATTTTAAGTGTTTTAAGGTATTTTAAGAGTATTAAAACATTAAAATGGTATTTTAGATTTCATTATTCACTTTTCCCCAATTCAAAACCCTTCCCCCCTAAAAAGTTCTCTCTAGAAACTCCATTAGAGATCAAGGTCAAGATCAAGCTTGGGTTGGGATTTCAAGGTGTTTCTTATTCAATTTCGTGGGATTATTCAAGTATAAGGTATGGTGATCCTTTATCTAGGGTTATCTTTCACCCTAGAGTCAACTTCAAAGAATTTTTCAAAGTCTTCAAGTTTCACAAAGACCTAAATTTCACTCAATCTCATGGGTTCTTGCATCAAACATTTTAAAATGATAAACTATGATTATATAGCTGTTTAATTGATGATTTAAGATGATTTTTACTCCATGAACCCATGATTTCTCTCAATCCCTAAATTTGGCCTTGTGAAGTGGGTTTGTTGCTTATGAATGAATGATGATGGATTTATGTGTAGATTGATTTAGATTATTGATTTGCATCATTATCTATGCCTAATTATGGTTAATTGTTGATGAATTGAGTATTTGTGATCATAGCCTTGAAAGGGTAAGTTTGACCTAATTTCATGTTAAAGTAGAATTGTCTTGAATTGTTGATTCACTTAAAAGGTGGAGGTGTTTACATACTATGTACATAGTGATCATGGCCTTGAAGGCATAGTGTGAGGAATTGAAGTATTATCATAATGTTGTATATATGAATGTGATGTGAAGAATGTGTGTGATCTCAAAGAATGAATTATGATTTTGTCTAGAAGCTAATTGTGTTAGGATTGAATGTTATCTCTCTATTAACACTCATGAATTTTGATGATGGAATGTGAAGGGTTCTATAATGTAATGTTGAATGAGATCTCTTCAATTGGAAGGCTTAGGCATCCTTTTCTTATATGATGAGTATATCTTGACTTGATATCTTAATGTCTTGAATTGGTAGATCTAATGTTGGTAGCCTTTTCATGAATGAATTAATGAGTTAATGACGATGTTAATGAATGTTGAGTCTATTGAAAGGCTATTCTCAATTGTACTCTACTGAATGCTAATGATGTGTTGATTGAAAGGATATTTTCGATCTTGCACTAATGAACGATAATGGGGTTCTTAGATGAAAGGTTATTCTCATCTTTGAATCTATGAGCTATCCAATGAATGAATGTTGGGTTGAGATAGATGCCCTCACGTGAGTTAAAGCGGGGTGTCTAGTAACAATCTCTTATCCCTTAATGTGATGAATGGTAAAATACTCTATGGGAATGTAGGCTAAGCACCGAGAGGATATTGAATGAGATGGAAGATCTCACGTTAGTTGAGGTGGAGTTTCTAGTAGCAATCTCTTGAGATGGATGCCCTCACGTGAGTTGAGGTGGGGTATCTAGTAGCAATCTCCATGTCCCTTAACTATGTGCCCACGTAGGATAGCTAATGGATCCACTTAATCTATATACCAGGTTTACCTTAGGCAAGTAGACTAACCCTCACGATGTAGGACAGTACATCGAATTCCATGATCTAGATCTCATGGTCTATGTCAGTTAAACGATTATTCCCATCATGTGAGAAGTGCATTATAGTTTCTTGAGGAGATCTCTGAAGTGTGTGTAGTAGTATGTGATGCTATCCATACATGGCACGAGTAGGCTTCAAGAGGGCTATAGTGAGTTCTCTAAGTCTTAATGACTATTGTTTGAAAGTCCTCTAAATAATGTTATTGAGTGATGTTGACTCTTATATGCTTAAATGTAAAGATGCATGCTATACTTTAATTGTATTATGAGCTACTTCCTTGTCATGACTTGTTGTATACGAATGTGCCTTGTCTATTGTGACTTCAAAGGAGTACTTAGTGTGAGTAGTAGTATGGGATGCTACTTGTTCATTGCACAAGTATGACTTAGAGTTGTCTTAGATGATGGTCTTAATGTGATGATGTGATTCATGTGATGGTTATGTGTCTTATATTCTCTATTGTGTAAAGGTGAGAAGGATGAATGGTAAGTTCACTTTTGATGACCTTAAGGTGGTACCTTAGGGTGGGTGGTGGTATGGGACGCTATTCATACATTGCACAAGGTATAGCTTGAGGGTTACTTGAGGTGAAGGTTCAAGGTGAAGGTAAAGAGTTATATATGTGATTTTGACTAAATGTGAATTATGTGACTTTTTATGTTGGTTGTGACTTATATTATGCCTCTTGTATCAATGTTCATGAAGTTTTACAAAAATGGCATAAAAGCATGGCTCTCAAATCAAATGTCCTTTTTAAGCATATTTTTGCATGGTCATCATACTTAGTACATCTAATGTGCTAACCCCATTATTCCCTTTTTCTTACTAAGTGTAGGGTTTGGAGATGTTGGTGTTCTATGCTTGATGGATAGGTTTCTAAGGTGCTTGAAGATGAAGACTTGGTGAGTCCTCATAGTTTCGAGGACAAAACCCATTGTGTTTCCTTTTATGTCTTTAGTTTATGTTAAAGATTTTGCATGGTCTAAGTCCCTATGGTGTATTCAAAGTATTAGATGGTTTGAGACATAGTGTACAAAGTCTAGAAAGTCTTCTGCTTGCTTTTTAATAAAATGTGTTCGATTGTAAAGGAAAGTTTTTAATTCTTCTCTATTTTCCTATGTTCTTATGTTCAAGAATGCTATGAAGCTTGTATTAGACCCCTTCGGGGTCGAGTACGCCGTGTTATGACTAGGGGGTGCTCTTGGGTCGTGACAAATATGGTATCAGAGCACAAGATTTTGGAATGGTCTTAGGATGTCGCAAACCACATCTAGTAGAGTCTTGTTCATAATGTGAAGCTCGCCACATTATGAATAGGAGGCTATTGGTTGTTAAGAAAGTTTCACTTCTTCATTCTTCAAGTCGTGCCATAGAGTTTAGCTCTATAATGTCTTTTTCACGACCCGAGAGTACCCCCTAGTCGTAACACGGCATACTTGACCCTGAAGGGGTCGCATACAAACCCTTAGCATTATCATATCATAAGATCGTAGAAAAGTAGGGAGAATTTAAAACTTTCTTTAAAGCATAACACCAAAAACATTTCATAAAAGCAGAAGTCTTTCTAACATCTTTGTCTCAAACCATCTATGAATAACATGATTAAAAGTCTTGGGACGCAGCCCACATAAAGTCTAAACCATAAGAAAAGACATAAATGAAACATAAGGGGTTTGTCCTCGAAGCTATGAGGACTCACCAATCTTCAATCTTCTTGCACTTAGGAACCTGACCTCCAAGCAACTCAATCTCCCAATACCCTACATTTGAATAGAATGTAGGCAATATGCGTTAGTACAAAATGTACCAAGTATGAAAGCTAACATACCAACATAAATATCTCAAAGTGGTTAGTCAACATAAGACATAATCATAAGAGATAAAAACATAAACTCCAATAAGATATCATAACATCATAAGTCAACATAATACAAGATATATGAACATAAGAGCTAAATCATACTTATAGCATAGCCTTACTTAACCTTCATAATTACAATAAACCAACTCTAACATCATAAGTATCATATAAGCATTATTGACTCTTAGTCATCTATACCATAATAGTACCATTCTCAAGTAACCTCAAAAGCATACAAGTTCAAAGCAAGAATAACATCCCATAATACTACACAAGCCATGTATCCCTTCTTAGTCATCTTAAGCATAGTCTATATACATGGTCTAATTCTCTAGGCTTCTCTACCATAAGGGCACCATACTTCTAGGCAAACTCAAAGCACACTTGTGCAATGCATGAAAAGCATCCCATAACACCCTTCACACTAAGCATAACTTTGAAGCAATCCTAGTCATATTCATCCTACTTGGGTCTCATTATTAACTTAACTTCTCATAACTAAGGGAATCTCTCACCTTTAGTCAACTAAAGTAAGGAAGGCAACTATGGCACAATCCTATCTCAATTCATTCTCTTTAGTAACCTTAAGTCATACTTGTGTAATGCAATCATAGCATCCCATAATACTAATCATGCTAAGTATTACTTCTAGGTCCTCTTACTAAAACTTCTTGGTTTGGAACCTAGTTCCTCTCTTCATCTTTAGAACACTAAGAGGTACCCTCTTAAGCACATCTTAGTTCATTTACCTTGAACCCTATGAGATACCACTTTTAGTATGTCTAAGTTCATTACTAGCATGGATACTATGAGATAC
This sequence comes from Solanum acaule, assembly GCA_036250505.1. NCBI lineage: Eukaryota > Viridiplantae > Streptophyta > Magnoliopsida > Solanales > Solanaceae > Solanum > Solanum acaule. Next base: position 12,760 of record JAJOOR010016317.1, on the reverse strand, counting down.
TTACTTAAGTATGTCTAACTCCCTTATACTTTGAACTCTATGAGATACTCTCTAAAGTATGTCTAAGCTCCTTCAATTCATGGACCCTATGAGATGCTAGCTTAAGCAAGTCTAAGTCCATCTACACTCTAGAACACTATGAGTTACTTCATTAAGTAAGTCTTAGTTCCTTATGCTTTGAACACTAAGAGATTCTTCTCAAGCATGTCTTAGTTCATTGGATATGGAGATTTCTACTAGGAACCTTGACTCAACTACGTGAAGGATCCCATATCATGAGACCTAACTATGGTAAAACCCACACTCTACTACGTAAGAGTTCCCCCTTGTTCTTGGATAGTCCTCACATCAACTAGGTGTGGTTCTCCTTTCTACTTGGAGCCCGGACCCTTTCTTGTGTGACACTCCATCTCATTATCAATATCCACTTGGAGCCAAGCATACACCCCAAGGTTTACTTGTTAAGCCTTGCTTAACATTCATCTCTCATCTAAGGATGTCCTTGAAAATCCATACATGCTCAAGTGATTCTATCACTTCATACTTTCAAGCATTCATAAAGTAGATTAGGTGAGTACAGGCCTTTCACCATAAACTCACCCATTAGATTGTATTCATCACATTGACTCTACTCTTAAGCCCTAGTGATTCAACATTCATGACTACAAGCCTTCATCTCAAAGCTTTACTTCATTCTATCCTTAATCATATCTAGATTACAAGACATTCAAGTAATAGGCTTCTTCTTAGGCAATTTTCATCACATTCCTCATTACTAGGTGATTCTAGCCATAATCCATCTTAAAGGTTCAATTCCAACTTTACAAGACAAGATCAATCATATTCAATTAGTCTAAGTTCAATTCATGATTATGTGTTCCTAACCTTGAACAATTACTACTCATGACATTGTTACAAGAAGGTCACTCATGAACCTTCAATTTGCCCTTTAATGGCATCAACCCACAAATCATGCAACTCATTAAGAAAACTAGGGTTAAACATTGAAACCACATAATTTCATCATAATATCACAATTAAATGCCAAATTATCCATAAACAGGTATTATCCAACACTTTGGAAATCATACCCAACTACATCCACACATTGGAAATAACCCTAGCTTAGATTGGGGTTCTTCTTCACAAATTAGTGGAAATCTTAAGGGACTCTGTGGGTGGAATAACCCATAGATGAAAATCTAAACATACCTTAATTCAAAGCCCTACTAAGCTTGCTTTAATGGAATATTTGACCTAGCCTCTTTCTCTTCTTCTCCTTCTTCTTCTTCTTCTTCTTCTTCTTCTTCTTCTTCTTCTTCTTCTTCTTCTTCTTAGGTTTTCTAGAGAGAGGATTATTTGAGAGAGAAGGGATTTGGGGTTTTGATTCTAAATGACTTAAAAGGGTGTTAAAAGACTTATAAAATATATTAATAGGTGTATAAGACCCATATAAAATGACCCTATAATTTAACTACACGTTAGGGAATTTACGACTTTGGCCCTCACTAGGCAGCCTTGGTGCCAGGCACCACGCCCCTCTCTATGGACCGTCAAGGGCACTACGGCCCATGAAGGTTCTCGTGGTCCCTTGACCAGTGTACCACCTCACCTCCCCAAGCTCACAATACACTAAGAAAAGACCACGAGCCTTCCCACGAGCCGTGGTCTTGACCACGGTTCGTGAAGTGGTCCATGGTTCCTTAGGTAGTAGCTAGGATTCTTGGACCATGCCTAGATGATTCTAAGGGAACTTGATAGACCCTTTCACGGTCCGTGGTCATCACCACTGGCCGTGAAAGTGGTTGTGGTCCCTAGGCAGTTTGTTGCCAAGGTTGGGCAGCCTTGGCCCTTTGGCTTAGGCTTGCCCTTTTTCCTTGGCACATGCCCTTCCAAAACTTAACCAATACTCTAAAAGTTCTTCTAAGCTACGAGGTCTAACACGTACCCTAACGTTCAACCACTAACCCCTCATTCTAAACATGAAAAGTCTCATCTATGACTCTAATCTTTAATAACACACTCTAGAACCCTAACTCTTGGCTCTAGTTTAGTCTACTAATTTCCGGGGCATTACAGTCTTCCCTTATTCCTTATGTTATGGTCCTTAGAGTGTGACCCCCTTGAAAGGAGTATGCCAGAAGGGTTGAGGGAGAGAAAAGGTTGGTTGTGATGCCAACTATGGCTATGTGACTTGATAGATTTAGATGATATATTGTGATATTGACTTTAGTGTGAATAGGTTACTTTATGGTTATGTGGGTTGTTGGTAGAAGGTTATGATGAGTTTTGAGGTATGTTGAAAGAGTTAATGAAATGTGGTGTTTTAGAAATGCCTAGGTGTGATGAGTATGAAGGTTTAGTGATGTTTTGCTCCGACCTTAGAATTGGAAGAAGTGAAGTTTAAAAGAGTTTGTCTAGGCTTCCTCCTAAGTGACGGATAATGTGCCTAGATGGTAAGGTCTTTGAGTGTCCTTGATGTTCATGAGTTAGCCTTGAGTGATGTTCTCTCCTTAAGAGGTGTAGTGAGCTGAGGAGTTTAAGACCCAGTGTGGTAAACTCATATGAGACCTTGAGTGATGTGGTAAGGTTGATGGTGAGCAAGAGTGCTTAATGAGGACCTTCCTAGTTCAAAAGTTCTGGTATGTTGATGGTTTCTTGTAAGTTTTGGATGTCTTGATTAAGGTTCCCTTGTGGTGTTCATATTGACCTTAGTTGGGTTTACTCCTAAGTGGGGGATAGTATGTTGAGTAGTAAGGTGGTGAAGAGTTCTAATATCCTTACCTCTTTCTTTATGTGCCTATTCAAGCCTAAGACAAAGAGTTCCTTTTTGGCTTGTTTCGTGTTTTTGGAGTCATGTGTGACATTGTGTTTCCATGTTCTCCTTATGTTATGCATGTTCTAGTTGAATTCCTATTTAGTTTAGAACATGAGTTTTCATTATTTATTGTTCCTCATGTTGATGTGCATTTAGTTTGAGTTGTCTATATGCTTCATAAGGTTAAATGTTGAACATGCCTAAATGTGTTTCTATGAAGAAGTTGCATAATGTGCTTTTATGAGAAAAATTGCATAAATGTGCTTTATTGAAGAGTTGCTTAAAGGTGTTCTTGAAAGAGTTGCATATTGTGTTTTTGAGAGTAATTGCTTAATGTGATTAATGATGTTGTGATGAGCAGGATGTGATTTGGAGAAGGAAGTTCCTCCAATAAAATGAAGAATGTTAAAGTTTTGATGCATAATGAGTTTGTAGATGTAGTTCCTACCTTCTTGGTTGCATTGAGCTTTTTGATGTGGAGTTGATGATTCCTCCTAGTTGTATGCATTTATATTGATGTTGCATGCATGATTATGGGCTGCTAGTCTTGAGTCGTTACTCCTTAATGTGTTTAAAGTATCATTCGAGGACGAATGTTCCTAAGTGGGGGATAATGTAACGACCCTAAAAACGAACTAGTGAAACTAGAGCCAAACGTGTGTGCGTTTGTGTTCGTCATGAGTTTTGATGTGGTTTAATGTTGTCCCGAGCCATGGTTGAGGTGTTTAGGGTTAGACGTCAAGGTATGACCCCCCAAGGACCACCCTAAGGGTCCTTGAGGAGGACCCTAAGTCATTACCAATGCATAAGTCATATGAGATCAATTGAAAAATATGTAACTGAATCAAATTAATCATAATAAGATCAAAATCAAACAATTGAATCATAACTATGAAGACCATGCAGAATTTGATGAAAATCTAAACAATTTTGATGAAATTGAATGTGAAGAACTGAGATCTTTTGGTACTAAATGGGTGAATGGACCCCATTTATGAATTCCCACATACCTTGATGATCTAAGACCAAAATTAATGGAGGAAAAGGGATACTTGAAACTAGAACCTTATATTTGTCCCTCGAAGCTTGAGAGGATTTGGAGGGGATGAATGTGAATGAGAATTGGCGATCTGAGAGAATGAGAGGGTTTGAGTAGATTAAGGAATAAAAGGATAGTTATAGGTCTTAAAATTGGGGTCAAATCGACATAGTAAAATATTTTAAATGCATAGGAAAGGAAGCAAATACCCTTCAAAATAACTGCCGAATAGTTTCTATGGCCCGTACTGTTCAACCATAGAACCAACTTCAGAAATCCAAAAATTTAATCAATTCCTACTTAGACCTTTCTACCATTCGTCTTCCGATCTATGGTCCGTAGACCCTTTCCATAGAAACCAAGTTCAAGCCTAGAATTTTTCTAAGTCAAGATTAGTTCTACGAGATACTACTACGACTTGTTAAATCCTTCTATAGACCTAAGACACAAAACCAAATCTCTGAATCCTTTCTACAAAGGCCATCTACGGCTCGTCCTGGCTATTTGTTGGTTAAACTTTGGAACTTGAAATTTTCAAAAACTCAACTATTGGTCTATTACTTCCTTCCTACGGTCCATAGATAGAACTCATAGAACCTGCCTCAATGAAGTTTTCTACACTTTTCCTTTCCAACTGTAACATGCATCACCTCAAACACTCAACTCTTCCACAAAGTTCTTCGGTTCCTCAGTGACACTATATAAGCATCTAAATCATGATTTTTTTTCAAATATGAGAAAACTTTTCACAAACCATTGGTATTTCATCTTAAAAACATCATTTAGTCATAAATCATCAATTTCATAAATCATGCATGAATCTATAATCAAAATCCATAAGTTCATAATCATCTTAAAAGCAATAAGGCATGAGCTCATATGAAATCAATTGAAAAACTTATAATTAAATCAAATCATCTATAATAATATTGTCCCATTTTAAGTATATTTTGATCCAACCCATCTCAATACAACAAATTTTTGTTTGGGTTGGACAATGACTCTGTAACAATTTAAAATTTATTAAATATAAATTTATAAAATGATTCGGATTATATTAAATTCATGAATATATTAGTCCAAATAAATATTATGGATTAATATAATTGACTTAATTATTTAAATTCAATAAATGTGGATTTAATTAAAATCCCGCTCCATAAATCTCATATGTCATGTCACTTAAATCTGACTGGCCGAAGGAAATCTTGTTTCAACCACAACTCCTCTATTTTAAAACTATAAATAGGGCCCTCATAATTCAGAAAAGAGAATGAAGAATCCGAACAAGAAGTTAGAGAAAGCTCATGGATCAAAAACCGCAACTTCTCTACAAGCTACAAGTTCAAGAATTCGAGAATTTAAGAATTGAAAAATTCAAGTGTTCAAGTTCAAGATTTGAAGAACTCAAGATCAAGATAAAGTTCAAGTTCAAAAACGATCAAGATCAAGACCACCGGATTCAAGATCAAGCTCGAAGCCCTTGGATTCAACTAAAAGTCAAGATCAAAATAAAGTTCAAGTTCAAGAACGATCAGGATCAAGACCGCCGGATTCAAGATCAAGCTCGAAGCCCTTGAATTCCACTAGAAGTCAAAATCAAGAAAAAGTTCAAGTCAAGATCAAGATAAAGTTAAAGTCCAAGTTCAACAAATATTCAAGAACAAGCTCAAGAGTCCTTGAATTTATATTCGAAAAGGCGAATTCAGAGGAATCATAGAGATTGTAACACTCGCACTTTAAATCAATAAAACAATCGTTGCATAATTTTCCATTCTTGATTATTGTTTTATCGATGCGGAATTTTATCGTCTACGAATTCTGGCATGCCCAGTGGGACAATCTCTACCTCTCATCTCAACTTTTCACGCATCAAAGAATATCAAAATGACTTGCACTATAGAAGAACGACTAGCAAGCTTGACTAAAGCAATTTAAGGCTTGACGAAGTGTGCTCACGAACAAGATGCTAAACTTTCCAAGCTAATAATTAAGATGGATAACATGATTGAAAGAAGATCGAGTCAAGAATCTTTGAAGCTTCCTATAATTCAAGACGAATGAAAGTCTTGCATAAAACAAACAAAGATCAAAGAGATTCATCTCTCTGCTGGAGGTTTGATTCCCATTGATAAATTGAAGGACATTATCATAGAGGCTATCGAAGACACATTTGAGTTTCCATCAAAATTTTCTCCCACATATGCAAAGCCATATACACAAAAAATTGATAACTTGAAAATGCCTGAGGGCTACCAACCTCCTAAGCTTTAACAAATTCATGGCAAAGGAAATATCAAACAACATATAGCGCACTTTATCAAAACTTGCAATGATGCTGGGACATATGATTATTATCTTGTTAAAGAGTTTGTTCGATCTCTTAGAGAAAATGCCTTTGACTGGTACACATATCTCGAACTTAAGTCTATAGGTTATTAGGAGCGGTTAGAGCAAGAGTTCCTCAATAGTTTTTATAGCACGAGACGTGTCATTAGTATGATTGAACTTACAAAATCTCATCAAGGTGAAATGAGCTAGTTGTTGACTTTGTCAATCACTGGAAAAGTCAGAGCCTCAACTGCAAAGATCGCGTCAGTGAAACTTCTAACATTGAAATGTGCATCCAAGACATGAATTGGGGTTTTCACTACATTTTGCAAGCATTAAAGCCCAATACATTCAAAGAGTTGGCAACTCATGCACATGACATAGAATTAAGCATGACTTTAAAAGAAGATCAACGATATCTTGTCTATGGACCTCATGAAGATGAAGATATAAAAGAACTCCAAAGTGGTGGCAAGTCTGCATCTAAAGATGACTTTGAAGAGTCAATGTATATCTAGACACTCCTTAACGCATGAGCTTAATCTGCATGTTATGATGCTCCTCGTCACATGAGCCTAAACTAAAGTTACAATGCTCATAATCGCATGAGCCTAAACTACAAGTTACAACACTCCTTAATGCAGGAGGTTAAAACTACAAGTTACAACACTCTTTAACACAGAGCTTAAAATGCAAGTTGCAATGCTCCTCATCGCACTAGCCTAAACTGCAAGTTATAGTGCTCCTAGAAGCATGAGTTTAAACTACATATCAAAAAGCTCTTCAAATTTGAGCTAAATCTCTAACTCTGGAAGCTCTTCAAATTTGAGCTAAATCTTTAAACTGGAGAACTCTTCAAATTTGACATAAGCCTTCATATAATGAAATTCTTTAAATTCAAGATAAATCTTCCAAGTGGAAATGCTCCTAGACGCATGAGGCTAAACTGTATATCACAAAGCTCTTCAAAATTGAGCTAAATCTTCAAGTTGAAATGCTCCTTGAGACACGAGCCTAAACTGTATATTGTAAAGCTCTTTAAATTTGAGCTAAATCTTCAAGTTAAAATGCTCTTCGAAACACAAGTTGAAACTGTATATCATAAAGCTCTTTAAATTTGAGCTAAATATTCAAGTTAAAATGCTCCTTGAGACACAAGCCTAAACTGTATATCATAAAGCTCTTTAAATTTGAGCTAAATCTTCAAGTTAAAATGCTTCTTGAACACGAACCTAAATTGTATATCATAAAGCTCTTTAAATTTGAGCTAAATCTTCAACTTAAAATGCTCCTTAAGGTACGAGCCTAAACCACATGTTACTCCTGGACCGCAAGAGTATGAACTATGTACGGGACAACAAAAAAAAATAAAAAATCACTCACTTTCACAGAATTACATCGTGACTTGATCCTCTTCACTGAGGTACATAGGCGCTTCGAACCATATTCCAAGTTCAGTTGCATGAGTGTCAAAAAATCAAATGTTCCCACTTGATCTGTCACATGAAAGTTAAAGCGATTGAGTAATCTTTCATAAAACTTTAGACTTGCACCAAATGGTGGTGACTCAATAGGGGCAAACCCCTATGAATAAAAGTTGTTTCGAGATGAAGTCTTCAAAATCTCCAAGTATGCAAGTTGAAGTCTTTAAATTCTTCAAGTCTGCAAGTTGAAGTCTTCAAATTCTTCAAGCCTAGTCTTTAAAAGATAAAATATCTTGACAAAACTTGAAGAAGGGGGCATTTTTAATCATTTAAAATTTATTAAATATAAATTTATAAAATGATTCGGATTATAATAAATTCATGAATATATTAGTCCAAATAAATATTATGGATTAATAAAATTGACTTAATTATTTAAATTCAATAAATATGGATTTAATTAAATTCCCGCTCCATAAAGTCCATATGTCATGTCACTTAAATCTGATTGGCAGAAGAAAATCTTGTTTCAATCACAACTCCTCTATTTTAAAACTATAAATAGGGCCCTCATAATTCAGAAAAGAGAACGAAGAATCCGAACAATAAGCTAGAGAAAGCTCGTGGATCAAATGCCGCAACTTCTCTACAAGCTACAAGTTCAAGAATTCGAGAATTGAAGAATTCAAGTGTTCAAGTTCAAGATTTGAAGAAGCCAAGATCAAGATAAAGTTCAAGTTCAAGAACAATCAAGATCAAGACCACCGGATTCAAGATCAAGCTCGAAGCCCTTGAATTCAACTAGAAGTCAAGATCAAGATAAAGTTCAAGTTCAAGAACGATCAAGATCAAGACCGTTGGATTCAAGATCAATCTCGAATCCCTTGAATTCAACTAGAAGTCAAGATCAAGATAAAGTTAAAGTCCAAGTTCATCAAAGATTTAAGAACAAGTTCAAGAGCCCTTGAATTTATATTCGAAAAGGCGAATTCAGAGGAATCATAGAAACTGTAACACTCGCACTTTAAATCAATAAAATGATTATTGCATAATTTTCTGTTATTGATTATTGTTTTATCGACGCAGAATTTTATTGTCTACAGACTCATTTATTAATTCTATGACCTTCGAAATCCAGTCCAAACTAACAATTTTCCTCCCTAGCTGACCAATAGTTTCATACATTTGCAACGTCAATGTCCACTACGAAAGCTCTCCCTCGCATCTACGCATCGTCATCTCATGACATGATTGAGGTTTAATCTCCATAGGCTAAAGCTTTGGATCTTCATAGCTATTTGCATCACAAAAGGGTTAATAATACCCGCCCTCCTAAAGTTTAATTAATATAGAACAAATGGTCCATATTTTGGCACAACTATTTTCAAATTGCCTAAACACTTTATTCATCAAATCCATAAAAGTGGTCGGAGCATTAGTCAAGCCAAAGGACATAACCAAACACTCATAATGACTATACCGAGTTTGAAAAGTTGTATCCTATTGTGTAGGAGACACTACGGTACCATAAGTTCTAGCAGTTCACAAAACCTCTGAACCCATATGTTCCTACATGGGTTCGAGAGTTCTATGATGTGTATGCCAAGCTAATCCCAAAAGGGAAAAGAGGGTTTTATCCATACTTCATATTGAATATGAGCAATTAATTTATTGTGTAGTTATCTATGTCTTTGGGATTAAAAGAGGCTCCAATCTAGTCATATTCCTATATAGGTCATCCGGCACAAAATCCTTGAAGCCATGTCAAAAGTTTATCAATTCTTCTAGTTGCTGCCGTACCCACATTTGGTTTCACGGGGACCACAACCTCCCTATTGACTTGAGCCATCATGGCTTGAGCCAACACTTGGAAAGTAGCTCAAAACTTCGCATAAGATACTTGTTCGACCAAAGGGTTGGCCGAAACTTGAGGAGCTTCTTGAGAAACTTGAGGAGCTTCTCGTTCCATATTTTCATTCACATTCCTCCTAACATATGCTCTTTGAGAGGCCAACATTTTATGTTTTCTTCATAATACACATTCTTCTAACCAAAATAACATCAACTAAAAAAGCTCCAGAGCAAACTAACTTTTCTTCTCCCAAGTTTGTTGAAGTTTAATCTTTTTTGCTACGATAGACATTAGGGAGATTACAAGGCCTAATGGCTCCAAAAGGACGCAAGTCTATGGAAATTACTAGACTAAGACCAAACATGTTGACAAAGAAGAAACAATGAATGGAATCTTACCAAAAGTATCCTTGCTGATAAAGAGGTCTTTTTTTATGGTACTTCGAGCATCAAGGTGCGATAAGGTTTTTGAGGTCTTTATTCAGTGTTAGGAGGTCCGAGCTCCTCTGAGGGCTCACTTCAGGTAGGTGCATTTCTTGGTGCAGTGGGTCCTTATAGAAGAGTTGGTTTAACTAGTCCCCAGTAGTGTTCATCATCCATTTCTAACTATGCAATGGGATTTCTAGAGTGGGATAGGCATATCCCCATTCGGTTCCCTTCATATCAGGAGTTGAGTCAGGAGTTCATTGTATTGAGACTTGTTTTGAAAATTTTATTTTCTCCCTACCTATGGTTGCCACTTATGACCCGTAGAAGAGTTTACAATTTGTGTTCAAGTAAAAGCACCTAAATCTTCACCAATATAGGTGGCTAAAAATCTTGAAGGATTACGACATGAGTGTTCTCGATCACCCTGGTAAGGCGAATATGGTGGCGGATGCTCTTAGTCGACTATCAACATGACCTCAACGACATGCATGTTGATAATCTTAAATACCTGTATCTGCATCATCAAATGATGCAGGTCAAATGGTGTCAGTACATGGAATGTACAAGCATGTAAAGCGAACTAGGTCGGGATTCGCCGAACTGGTCGGCGATACGCAAAGTTCTCCTCTTCTCACCTTCTTGGCGTGGATTTTCACCACCTTTTTCAAACTCTTAGTGCATTGACCAGCTTTCAATATATTAAGTATTTAGTTCAGCATGTACCTTCATGATTAGTACTTGGTCAATGCATGCAGTTAGTTCTTTTGAGTTATACTTCACTACATATTTATATCTTTGTTCAGATTATATCATTGCTCAGTTATGTATTGTTCAGCTGATATACTTTATTCATCTTAGTATCTATATCATGCATGCTCAGTACATTCTAAGTACTAACACATACTTTACGCTACATCGTTTCATGATGTAGGTTCAGGTACTCAACATCCAGATCACGCATAGATCGTTTCTCGATCCGCATTCAGCAGCTTCAGTGGTGAGTCATCATATTTTGACGACAATACACATGCTTTCAATTTTGTATTTACTTTCAGTTTTCAATTTGTTAGAGTTAGTTGAGGGCATGTCCCAGCAACTCAACTCAGTAGAGGCTTTTCAGATATAGTAGTAGATTCAGCTCGAGTTGTTAAGTGTTGTTTCAATCATCACTAAACCCTTATTACGTTTTATATATTCAGACTAGTTGGGGTTTTCCCCTTTTAGATATCTGTTGTTTTTAGCTTCCGCATAATTCATGTCTTACTTAGTTATTTCTAGTATGCTTATGATATGCCAGACTCAGGGTTAGCTTGAGCATAAATCAGAATTGTTATGGAAAGGTGAGATACCATTTTGTAGCCTTATGAAAACGGTGCGCATTAATAATATCTGGAATTTATTTCGTTTGCACCGACCTCATGGACATGTTGAGGAGATCTTACGTAGGTACGGACTGTATGATATAGTTTTTGTGGGTAGGATGCACTATGAACGTTCCCTTGTTACAGCTATGGTTGAGCGTTGGATGCCGGAGACTCATTGCTTCCACTTACCTTTTGGTGAGGTCACAATTACATTCTAGGATGTGCAAGTTTTGTTTTGTCTACGCATCGATGGTGATGTTGTGTAATGTTGCACGAAGGATTCATCCATGACACCTATTGATATGGATGGTGTGAGTCAGGTAAGGATACATAGCATTACCGGCTACTTGCGAGATTAGTTACAGGTAGATCCAATAGGAGATGCTATTCCAGTGGAGCGGGTTGAGAAGATTGCTAGACTTTACATGCTTGTTATATTGGGGGCATCTAATTTCTGAACACGTCGGGGAACCTTATTAGCTTACAATACTTGCTGTTCCTAGATCCCATCCATGACGTAGGTAAGTACAATTGGGGAAGTGTAATGTTGGCCTACTTGTTCGGTGCACTTTGTCGGGCATCAATCGGGGATGTAGTTGATATTTGCGGATTTATTCCTCTCTTTCAGGTAATAATACACAGGATTTTATTCCTCTCCTTCAGGTAATAACAGGATGTAGTTGATATTTGCGGATTTAATAATACACACCTACCACACTTACCTACTTTACACTTGTCTACTTGTTATTCTACTTTACTTTACACCTATCCTATTCTACTTTACATAACATTGTCCTTTACTACGTTACTTTACAATAATTTACACAACAAGTCAAAAACTTTGACTTTACTTTATCTTTCCACTATTTACTTTAGGACTTTTCATAACTTGTCTTCTTTTTCTTCCACTTCTCTTCATAACTTGTCTGCCACTTCTTTTGTCTCTTCTCCTATCTTGTTTTTGCTTTTTCTTTTGTATCACTCTAGCTGGACATCTAGTATCACATTATCTTCTCCGTTGCATTTTGAACATATATGATATGGATATTTGTGTCCAATTAGCTTGCAATATCTGGTTAATAGTTTTGGCAAAATAAATCCTACTTTGAGTGCTCTTGTCGTAAGTATTTCTTCTGGTTTTAATAATGATAAAATTCATCCCTAGACTTCATCCATATCTGTTCTTCTTAGTTCTCTTGAATTTGAATATATTATTAACTGATCTCTAGAGTAGTAACTCCATATAGCATTTCCGTTCAAATAATTGTTTGCTAACTCTTGTATAATAGTTGATATACCAATTATTCTTTTATTGGCATAAAAACTTGGTATCTCTATTTTTTGTATTTCTTCCTGTTGTGCAATATCTTCAGGTATAATCATATCTTTGGTTAGTCCTATTTTAATAACTTGAATTGGGGGTTTTATCTCTTCGTATAATATCTCCGCTGGTGCTGTATAAAACTTTACATAAAATAAATTTCCCTTGGTAACTCTTTTATAT
>JAJOOR010016316.1:0-19547 GCA_036250505.1 Solanum acaule | reverse complement strand
GTACACCAAAAAGAAAATACAAAAAGACATCAAAATAACCAAGACTACAAACCAAGGAAAAAATATTATCTAAGGAAATCTACGGCAAGAAAGCCTTATCTAAATAAAGATAGACATGTGAGAAAGCATAATAATAATAGAATCTATAAAAATAGACTATCTTGCTATACATGCGGAAGTGAAGAACATCTAGCTAATACTTGTCCAGGTAGAAATAATAGTAGAACAAGAAATGCCCAACTTATAGAAGATTTCCAAGAAACCCTGATAAATGTAGATGAATACATGTCAGATAATGAAAGTATATATTCAGTAATAAGTATAGATGCTTTATAAGGAAGACAATTAGTTTTATTAGTGCATTCTTTTGTAAGACTACTAATCCGCTATTTGGGTCTTCTCCTGTTATTAGGCTGTGTATTTTATTAGTGAAATTATACGGGCTTGGTCCCATATTTACTAGTTCTTGGAATTCTTGAGGGTAAGCTACTTTGTACGCTTCCCACACTCCTTTGATTGATTCTCCTAAAAAGGTTTCACGAAGACACAGAGAGTAGAAGTGATAAAAATGATCTATCAATAGACCAATTTAATCGGCACTACGACCCAAATGAAGACAATGATTCAGGAATGAGTTTTGATTCCATAGCGCTACACAACCTGAATACCTAGAGAAATACGTAAGCAATGATGTCAACACAAGAAGACAAACAAATATGTAAGCAATGACATCACAAGCCATTATGATAAAGAAGACTCCACTACATGTCCACTACTACTAAAGAAGACTCCACTATCACAAGAAGACAAATAAGGACCATTAAATTTTGAAAAAGTTTCACAAGCCATGTGACGATGGGGCCCAAAGAGCACCCGGCAGGTGAAGAAAGTTTATTTAGAATTTGAAATCTGAACTTTAAATCCGGATCTACTCCTATAAATAGCACCATTTGCAAGATATATATATATATATATATATATTCACGACATACAATTATGCGAGCATACCATGCATATTTAATTTATATAAGGTTTGATGTTAGCCATGGCGGCTACTAGAGTTTTTGTTTAAGGTGGTATCTTCATTGCCCTTTTTATAGTAACTATTTATTATTCTATTTTCTGCCTTACATACCAGTAAATTTTTATTCGTACAGACGTCCCGTTGCCTAGGGACACATTTTTGTTTTGTGTGTACAGGTTCAGGTAGGGATTCTGATTTACCCCTCTGCTATGATTCGGGGTTCAACTGTGAGTAGGTAAGCTCCACTTCTTCCTGGAGCTTTCATAGGATGTTACTTTTATTGTACAGTTTGGGTATAATCGGGGCCTTGTCCCGACCAGTGCTTATTTCACTCATAGAGGATATTGTGGACACATTATTCTGGGTTTCTTTCTGCAGCTTCCAATTTCCAGCCACATAGGCTTGGCATGTATAGATATGTATGTATGTGTGTATATGTTCATTGTAGCCTTATCGGCTAGCTAGTACCTTATTATCTTTGGCTTGTCTACCTTCGTCTATATGACTTACCGATATTCAGGTTATGACCTTAAGGGCCCAGTCATAGTATTTTAGATGTTATGCTGCCCGACCTACTAGGCCCTCAGTTGAGTCAGTTGGTATGTTTATGTGGCTAACTCGATTGCTTAAGGTGTCGAGTGCCAGTCACGCCTTCTCTAGTTTGGGGCATGACAAACTTGGTATTAGAGCAGGTCGTGTCCCAAGGAGTCCACAAGCCGTGTCTTGTAGATTCTTGTTTATGGGTTTGTTGTGCACCACACTTATAATCAAGAGGCTACAGGGCATTTAGGACTGGTTACATTTCTTTCAACTTATAGATCGTGCTATAGAGCTGAGTTATAAGTACGTATGAAATCTGAGTAGTGCTTTGTGTTTCACATATACTCAAGAGGATTTATTGAGGTTCTATGGTAGAGATTGTTTGTCATCAATTTTTTTTAGATGTGATAGGGCAAGGGATGCCTGACTTTGTTATTGATATGGGCATGGATTGGTGGAAACCTTATTATGTCGATGTCGACTACCAAGAGAAGACTGTTAGATTTTAGTTCCCAGGGGAAGTAGTATGAGAATGGAAGGCTAATGGTGCAATGCCAAAAGGCAAGTTTATTTGCAATATTTAGGCAAGGAAATGTTTGCCAATGGCTGTACTTATCATATTTTCCGAGCGAGTTTAAGATATTGATGTGGAGACCTCGACTCTTCAGTTATTGTAGTGGGCAATGAGTTTCTAGGTGTATTTCCAGCTGAGCTTCTTGCTATTTCCCTTGAACAAGCGACACATTTTTCTACTGATACATTACGAGATGCTCTACTAATATCAAATTCCCCATTTAGAATTGCACCAGCAAAATTGAAGGATATATTAGATAAGAGCTTTAACAGGACTAGTGCATCACCAAGCGGTGCACCAATGTTATTTGTTCGGAAGAAAGATAAATCATTGTAGAAGTGTATAGACTACAAAAAAACTGAATAAGGTGACTATAAAGAACAAATATCCACTACAAAGGATTGATGGGTTTTTTCGACCAACTATATGATGTCGGATGCTTCCCAAAGATTGATTTACATTTAGGGTACCACTAGGTACTTGTTCGAGAGAGTAATGTTTCAAAGACAACTTTCAGGATTAGATATGGCCATTTTGAGTTTCTTGTAATGCCTTTTAGATTAACGAATGACCCAACAACATTTATGAACCTGATGAATAGTATATCAATGTCATTCTATACTTGTTCGTAATTGTATTAGTTAATGATATTCTGGTACATTTCATTCAGAGGCAAATCATAGAGATCATCACTAAGTAGTGCTTCAGTTACCCCAAGGTTAGAGGTTGTAACCTAAATTCTCAAAGTATGAGTTCTGGTTGTATTTAATTATTTTTTTGCAGGGGCCATATTGTATTAGATGCTGGTATTCAGGTATACTTACAGAAGACTGAGGTCGTGAAGACTTGGCCTAGACCTATGAACCTGGTGGAAGTTCAAATCTTTCTGAGGGTTAGTGGAGTATTATATAAGTTTTGTGGAAGGATTTTTTTTTCTTTTTCTCCACTTTCAGTACCCCTAACAAAGTTGACTTAAAAAGAAGTTAAGTTTTAGTGGACAATAGCCTATGAGGGGAGATTCCAAGAGCTGAGTTATCAAATGACTTCAACACCAGTTCCGACCCTACAAGACGGTCAAGAGGGCAATGTAATGTATTATTATTCTTCAAGAATTAGGCTGGTTTATGTTCTGAAACATTAAAGAAAGGTAATTGCTTATGCTTCATAATAGTTAACGAATAATGAAAAGAACTACCCGATCTACGATTTAGAGTTGACTGCAATTATTCATTCCTTGAGGATTTTGAGGCATTACTTGAATGTCTTTAATGTTGATATTTATACAGATCCTAAGAGCCCCCTAGTATATTTTTAGACTGGAAAAGGTAATTCTACAATAACGCAGATGGAATGAATCGCTGAAAGTTATTGATGTGGCTATCTTATATCATCCAAGGAAAGTAAAATATAGTAGCGGATGCCCTCAGTCGTAATTCTATGGGTAGTTTATCACCTTTGGGAACTGAGAACCAGGAGATGGCCTAAGAGTTCCATCAACTAGCTGATTTGGGGCTATATTATAAAACTCCAATGATACTAGAGTCACAATTTAGGACTGGGTAATATCATCTCTATTTGTGGAGGTGAAGGCTTGACAAAGTGAAGATCCTAGCTTAGATCAGCTCAGAGGCAAGGCTTAGCAGCAAAAATGGTTCCCAACCTTCTAAGCCCTCAATTGAGTCAGTTGGTATGTTTATGTGGCTAACTCGATTGCTTAAGGTATCGAGTGCCAGTCACGCCTTCTCTAGTTTGGGGTGTAACATGGAGTCTCACGACTTCCTCAAGATTTTTCTAAGAGCAACTCATCAATAAAAAGCTGATTTTTGCTTCTCAACCACCTCTAGTATGAAGGGTAGTCGAATGGATATGAGAACACATGAGTTGGAATAAGTCTCTATGACATAACTCTATTGCACGATTAAAAGTATGAAAGAATGGACATTTTTCCTAAATGTATATAGTCCCTCATTTATAGAAGTGGGGTCCTCACAACCATAAATAAGATCCTACTGACACAACTTTATAGACACCCTAGGACACTTGAACTCTGGGCCCTAATAGCAAGTTTGTCATGAACTGAGTCTACACCTTGGACGTGGCCAGCACTCGAGAACCATTACTGGTCCCCAAGCGAACCCTCATCCTAGCTTACTACAAGCGGAAGACTAACTGAAGCATACAAAAGCTTAAGACTGAGTTAAATCTCATTGAATGCCTATACTCAGCCTTTTAAAAAGTCTTTACAATAGTCAAATGAAATTAAATACAAAAAACTCTTCAACGTTCTCTATCTATGAAGACTCTACTAATGCAGAAGGATGTTAGGACAAGACCCATGACATCTCAAAACTACTAAATGTAAGCTAAAGGTGAAGTCCTCCAGAATATAAGAAGGCTCACCAAAGCTGGAATATCACATGACCTCAACGGAATGCCTATTGATGATCCTAAATACCTATATCTGCATCATAAAAAATGCATGCCAAATGGCGTCAATACATGGAATGTATGAGCATGCAAGGGGAATTCTAAAGCATAAACATAAGCCTGAATTGATAGAAAAGAAACATACTTACCTCTTCTCAACTCAAACTCCCCTCAAGGATAGAAAAATCAACTCAAGGATAAGATACTCAACTCAAAGGTAAGATACTCAACTCAAACTCAAGATACTCAACTCAAACTTAAGATACTCAGCTCAAACCCAAGATACTTAGATTAAACTTAAGATACTCAACTCAAACTCAAGATACTCAGCTCAAACTCAAGATACTCAACTTAAAATAAAAGCAACAATAAAAGATGCAATATTTGGAAATATTTTAAAACAATAGGTAATAACTCTGTTGTATGCAAAAATACAATAATAACTCAATTGTATGAAAAATACAATAATAACTCTTATTTGGGAGATTCTCTAAGCGACAACCATCACTATGAGCTATGTGATGATACAACGTCTTACCCACGCTACCAGAACTGTCCTATACCTTGTTGGGCTATAGAACTCCTCAACTAAGTGGATCCACTAAGATATGCTTAAAAAGCAATAAGGAATCATCTAAAAAGTATGACCCTTTCTACCCACATTGGCTACATGGTTTATGAGGACTTTGAGTTATCTGAACTCGTCCCTATATCGGTGCTCAATACTACTCCCAAAATATAACTTAGCTCATATGTTGTAAAACATTTCCTCATCTTGAAACTTAATTTGAGATTATTACTCAAAAAATTTCTCTTAAAAAAGATAGTACTCAAACTCCTCATGAACTCATTTGGAAATCAATGTTTCCCCTCATTTTAAATGTAAACAAATTTACTCTTGGGAATACTTAATTCCCATATATTCATTTTGAAAAAATGAAACTCGACTCTCCCCATCCCCATACTCATTTACTCAAGTCTTTAAATAGATTATAAATAATTGTAAGAGACTTCTCATAATAGGGTTTATGCCGAATTCTGGATGTGAACGACTCAATTCAAGGGTTTTCAATAACCATATATAGAACTCAATACTCGAAACCCAATAGTTCCAGAACTCAAGGACTCAATGATACTACTCATCTTATGAATGCTCAACTCATAGGGTTCATGCGGAATTATGGACATGACCGACTCAACTCAAGGACCTCCATGTATAACATATGGTAATCCATAATTATGAAATATAGTTTTAAAAAGAATAAGAAACTCAATACTCAAGAACTTGAACTCAAAGATACTACAACTCTCAAAGATACTCAATTAATGGAGTTCATGCGGAATTATGGGCATGAATAACTCGACTCAAGGATCTCAATTATAATGTAGACTCATGAATACATTCTCCTTATTATCATACTCACTTACTCAAGTCTTGAAACAATTTATAAGTAATTGTAGAAGACTCCTCGAAAAGACTCAAAGGGACTTTCTCAAACTTTACTCTTAACTCTATCTTGAATTTGAATTATGAATTCAAGAGTTATAACTTGGATAAGCATGATCTATCAAGGATAAATGAAGATTTTAATTGTGGATATAAAGTAGAAAATATAAGTATGATTCGAGGGGACTCACACAGAAAGAAGGATGGAAGGGTAGGGGCCCTGGCGACCCTAGCGCATTGAGTGGCATAGGGCACCATACCCTAACCTACATAACACTAGTTGGGGTGCACTGAGTTGTGCGGCGCCCTAAGCCTCTGCCCAGAAAATTGACAAATTTTCTTGTCTCGTTTTCTTACCCTAATTCGCCTAGAATTGAATGATTTCTTCCCAACCCTCTTAGATTTGCTTACTCAACTTATTTACATGAAAATATACTCAAAAACCCTCAAGAACAAATATCATTAACAAGGTCCGCGCCTCAAGAACTCAATCAAACAATCATAATTTCAAGAATGAAAGCAACATTTCAAGAACACTCATCAATAATTCATCAAGAACTCAACATTCCAAATCTGATGGATGAAATTAGAATATGTAAATTATGATTGGCGTGTGGGTAATGAACCCAACACTATGAAAACTTACATACCTTAATTTGGCGAAACAAATCCTCGATTCGCAAGAACCTTGATCGTTCTTCCTTTTCTCCTCTTTTCCTCCTCTTGAATTCCTCTCCAAACCCTAAGCGTGTTTAGGAATAACTACAACTGATTCCAATCAGTTTAGACCCCTAAAAGGTTAACAAAAATGAGCTAGGCTAATGGGGTAAGGATAAGATCAAAATACCCCTCATTAATTCGAGTAACTTTCCTTAACTGGACAGGCTGAACTCAAACGGCCATATCTCCCTCATCCAAACCCAAAATTTAGCAAACTCGATGTCGTTGGAAAGAGGACTCAGAGATATTTCATTTGATATCTTATGGGTCTCCTAACTCATCCTGTGGTAAAAGTTATGGTCATTTGAAATTGACCCAAAACCTAAAAGAACTTACGAATGACTTGAATGAATTCTCTTAAGTTCTTTTTGGAACTCAAGGTGCTACATCTAGTAACCTTAATTCTTAAGAAAAATTTAAATTCCTCGGTAAAATCTTTCTCACAACGAAGAATGGTTCGATTCTTAGCTCAAAAATTTCCGGGGTGTTACATTACATGTATCATATACAATCTATTATGATGATACATTTTTTACACAAATCGCAGTTAGATACAAAATAATGACCACATCATAATCCATAGATTCAAAATTACAATACATGCATGTTGTTTACTACTAATATATCATGACTTACATATTCATATCAAATGACAAAACAAAACTATAACCATGAAACATTAAAAAACTATATACTAATTTAGAAATAACCAACTCATGGAATATCTTAAGAAATATTAATGTTTCACAATTATATATATCGAAAATTGAAAAATATCAATTCACAATACATAACAATTATCCCATACTTTTTTTTATCAGATCTCTTTACTTTAAAATTGAGCAATTTAATTTCTTGATGAGTTCTTGATAAGTGTTATTGAAGTTTCCTTATCGATTAAGTTTTGATGTAAGATTCTACTTGGGTCAACTTCAAACGATCATATCTCTTAGAATATAAAGAGTTATGTGAGCTATAACCTATCAAATTAAAGGTATTTGAATCTACTTTCCAACGCCACTAATTTCGCGTCAATCCAATTTCTGAGTAAATATTTATGACTATCTTAGTCACTTGATACAGTGTTGCTACAAATTAGCGTACGAAAAACATTTAAAAGGGTCCTTTTTGTTTTTTTTCCTCTAAGAAAACCTTAAACGAATTTCTTGACTAATAAAAGGCTCAAAACAATTAGATTTTCATCTTTTAATCCGTCATTCCCTTCTCTCTCAAACCCTAGGGCAAAACCCTAAGGAAAAGTCAAAGTAGAAGACTCCATTCAAGATTCTTTCAATCTTTTTCAAGATTCTTCTTCAAGAGATTTCAACAAACTATTTCAAGAATCTCAAGAATGGTTTTCTTGATCGTTTACCTTCAAGCTAGGGTTTCAAGACTTCTAATCAAGTTCTTCTTCAAGATTCTTCATGATTCTTCAAGAACTTTGTTCTTCCAGGTATGTAAGGCTATCATAGTGTTAGACTAGTTCATCCTCAAGCCCTACATCTTCTTTTAAATCAGTAAAAGTGAACTTTAGGATTCTACCCCTAGATTTGAGTATTCTTGAGATAAGTTGATTTGAATTATTGAGTTCATGGTTCTTTTAAAAATTCTTTTCCTAATTATTGAGTTTCTATATTTTTATTGATCTC
Organism: Solanum acaule; assembly: GCA_036250505.1. Lineage (NCBI taxonomy): Eukaryota > Viridiplantae > Streptophyta > Magnoliopsida > Solanales > Solanaceae > Solanum > Solanum acaule. Next base: position 11,166 of record JAJOOR010016316.1, on the reverse strand, counting down.
CTTGAGTTGATTTGTTCATGTCTATAATTCAGCATAGACCATATTTTGAGTTATAAATCTTCAGAAGTTTTTCAAAGCCAACACTTGAGTTTTAAACTGAATTTTTAGGAAGTAAGTATGAAAATGAGAAGAGTCGTATACATGAGTTCCATATTGTTATTTAGACCCTTGAGTCGAGTCGTTCATGCCCATAAATTCCGCATGAACTCCATCAGTTAAGTATCTTTGAGAGGAGTAGTATCTTCAAGTTCTAAATCTTGAGTATTGAGTTCCTAATCATTTTGGGATTATATTCCTAACCATGAGGCTACTACACGTTACCCATGAAATTCCTTGAGTTGAGTAGTTCATGCCCATAGTTCTGCATGAACCCTATGAGTCGAGCAGTCTAGAGATGAGTAGTATCATGGAGTCTTGAGTTCTGAGTACTGAGGCTCTTTAATTTATTGTTATTAAGATCCTGAGTTGAGTCATGTTCAATATTCCACATTAACCCTATGATTTGAGTTATAAATTTTAAAAAGATTTTTAAAGACAACACTTAAGTTCTTAAACTGAGTTTTGAGAAAGTAAAGATGAGTTTTGAGAAAAGAGTTTTCGAAAACATGATTAGTATGACAATCGAGTATGCCATCAATGTATGAGCAGTATGTTATGCAATATGGTATCTAGATATACCATCAATATTTATGCAGTATGATTTTCCGAGTCATCAATGATCATATTATAATATGTTTTTGAAATGTTTTTGAGAAAGAGCAGAGTTGAGTTCATTTTCCTTAAAATGATATATGGGAACTAAGTATAACCAGGAGTAAATGTTTTCACATTTAAGATGATAGGAAACTGAGATTTCCAAAATAGTTTTGAGTAGTTTGAGTACCATCTCTTTTAAGAGAAAGATTTTTGAGTAATAATCTCAAATCACAGAAAAAGTTATGTTTTTAAACATATGAGCTAGTATATTTTGGGAGTAGTATTGAGCACTGATATGGGGGAGAGTTCAGATAACTCCCAGCCCCCATAAACCATGTTGCCAACGTGGGCAAAAAGGGTCATACTTTTTAGATGATTCCTTAATGCTTTTTAGCATAGACTAGTGGATCTACTTAGTGAGTAGGTCTTATACACTGGCAAAGTATAGGACAGTTCTGGCAGCGTGGGTGAGACATTGTATCATCACATAGCTCATAGTGATGGTTGTTGGTTAGAGAAACTCCTACAGAGATATTTGGTATTCATATATACACAGAGTTTATTTTGTATTTTTATATATAAATAGAGTTTATTTTGTATTCTTGCATACAAACAGAGTTACATTGCATCATCTAATACATTGAGTTGCTATATACTATTTTCAAAGCTTTCGAGATATTGCATCTTGTATTGTTGCTTTCTATTGAGCTGAGTATCCAGAGTTGAGTACCCAGAGTCGAGTATCTTACTATTGAGTTCTGAGTTGAATACCTTATCATTGAGTTGAGCCCTATTTTCTCTGAGTTGAGTTGAACTATGTTTTCTTGAGTTGAGTTTAGTTTAGTGAGTTGAGAAGAGTATGTATGTTTCCTTTTTATCAAGTTCAAGCTTATGTTATGCTTTAGAATTCCCTTTACATGCTTGTACATTCCACGTACTGAGCCATTTGACCTACATCGTTTCATGATGCAGAACAGGGATTCAGGATCATCAACATGTGCTTCGTTGATACCACATGCATTTCGAGTTAGCTATGGTGAACCTCCTTGCTTCCGAAGAGTTCCACTTGTAATTTCAGTTATATCAATTGATAGGATGTCGTGGGTCTTGTCCCGACTTCCATCTTTGTCAGTTAGAGGCTTCATAGATAGACAATAGAGTTTCAGAAGTTTGTTCATTTATCTTGTTAAATGTTTTAAAGACTTAAGTTGCCTATTTTATAGAGAGTTGAATATATTATTTTTATTCAGAGTTATTTCATTTGATTTAAAGATTTGTAATTAAGTTCAATGAATTTAATTCAGTTTTATGCTTTTCTATGCTTGACTTAGTCTTCCGCTTGTAGTCAGCCAGGATGAGGGTTCACTTGGGGACCATCAATGATTCTCAAGTGCCAGTCACGTCCAAGGTGTAGGCTTGGGTCGTGACATTCCCAATAGCAAAACCCTAGCTAGGAAATCATAAGCAATAGAGAAAAGTTGAAGCAACTTCTTTCAAAGGTACACTACTATCTCGATTATTCTGCCGAATATCTTTTGATGGTATATATATAACTTTCGGCTATTTTTAGTTTAAGTTGACCAGTTGTTCAGGTAAAATCTTCAATATTTAATTTTAAGGGAAAAGAGTTGCAAAACATTCAAATTAAAGAAAACAAAGAAGATGGATGTTAATGTGGCTGCAGACATCCTCAACAGGCTACCTATGAGGTCACTTCTACGATTCAAATGTGTTTCAAAGTTATGGATGACATTGATTTTTTAGCCTTACTTTTCGATGAAGCATCTCAATCATGCAAGGAATGACAAGAATTCTCAAAAACATCCTTGTTAACCAATGGAACTCTAAATATGAGGAATTTTCCTTGTATTATTCTTCTTTATCGTCAGCTCAACAAGTTGAGCAAGTATACAAACTTGATTGTCCTTCTAACTAGGGGTGTCAAAAGAATATGAAAAATTGACCGAACCAACCAAACCATACTGAACAAATTTATATCATTTTAAAATAAAATTGTGGACTTTTATTTAAGTGTATAACCGTACCGAACAATTGAGATGGTCTTTTTAATTTATAAAGAAGATTGAAAAATTTCTGAACTGAATCGAATAACCTTACATGTATGAAAATATATTTATATACTAACAATATGTTAAATTTTATATAAATACATTTTCTAACATTTTTCAAATATAAATATAACCTAGGTCCTAAACATCTGGTGATGACTTTGGGTATTTGTCCTTTAATTAATCAGGTTTTAAAAAAAATACTATAATAAAAGTCATCAAACAATACAACAAAACGTATGCAAACACTCTTATTAAAAGTTTAAGATCAAACAATACAATAACAAGGTTTTACATTCTTAGCTTCGTGGTTAAAAATTGAAGTGCTTCTTCAAGAATACACTTGTGAAAGAAATATTTTAATAATTTTAACGTAATACTTTAGAAATAAATAGAATGAAAATTACCGAATTGTACGAATATCGAAGAAAAACCGATATGATAAGGATGGTTTTAAAAAAATCTAATTTTGGCTACACATTATAAAAAAATCTGAAAAATTGGGATGGTATAATTTCTTAAAAATAACCGACTGAACCGTCTCATTAACAATCCAGAAGTTCTAACACTAATCATGACATTGCACATTATATTGTTGTTACCATGGCTTGGCGCTTATCAGGTTTTATAACTTTAAATACACTTCCTACCTTTGCTATGGAACCCGTATACAAGAGAATCAATAATCCTCTTCTATTAGACAATTTTCCCAAGGGACTGTTATACTTGGAGATTGGGATATAATTCAACTAGTGATGACTGTAAGAATCTTAAGATTGATGACAAATATACAGTGAAATTCTCGCGTTGAAAATTGGTTCTTGAAGATTAACGGATGAACATCATATTGACGTTCAACCTATGCTCACATCTACTAGCACATAAACAAATCTCACTCTTCTTTAAAATTTGCATAAATCTCATAATTAGCACGGAACATTAAAATTCTATTACAAAATGAACAAAATTGAACTACATGCTTTCAAAATGCACAAACAAACCAATTGGGAGCCAATATAGATGACAAAACTAACGAATGTATATAATATCAAAAGAAGAAAATGTTAATACGCAAATTCACAAACTATTCATGCTAAATTTGTTTAGCACACAATCAACAAATTCATATATGGATAAAATCAAATTAGCATTTCATTGGTAAATAAAGGACCTTCATTGCTGATTTTTTAGAGAAAAAATATTTGTTACAATCAGGTGAAAATACAACTTTTGAGAATTGAGATTCTCAATGAGCCTTGAACACCAACTTGAACCTCGAGTGACGACCTCAACGAAAATAGTGATACCTTTCCTTCATGTGTACTTGGTCTAGCTAGCTATATGAAGGAAAAATAAAAGAGACGCCGAGAGGAAAGAGATGAAGATTGAAAATAGTTATTATTTTTTTGTAAAGGAATGATAGGAAGGATTATTATTTTTAGAAAGAAATAAAAGTAATACTCTTTCAAGTAAAGAAAAGATTTTTGAATTTGGTAGAAATTTAGGCTTCGTTTTAAAGTAAATTTACCAAAAACATATTAAATTAGTAATTATTAAATTACTAAGTAAATGAAAAAATATATTATTAATCAACAAATGTATTGTTGTTGTAACTGTTGTAATATGTGCTCAAATTATTAGAGTATTTTTTTTTACTTTTTAACGACTAATTTGAATTTATTATTTTAATAGTTAAATTTTTTTTACTTATATTCTTGTAAAGTGTATTATAGATGCCTCAATTTTTTTATTAGATACAAAAATTAAATATAACTCAAAAAATTAGCTTTACATTTTTTTTCTTACTTTTTTCTCTTTTTCCATTTATATTTTCTTTATTTCTCTTATGTTTACATTAAATAAAAAAGAAAATAAAAATAAGATTAAGAACTCAAAGTACAAGATGTTAAAAATTTTGCGTTTATTAATTTTCAATTTCATTCGAAGCAATTGCAATCTCCTTCTCTTCATCTCCAAGTACAAGTAGGTTCTTGAATCTTACTTCAAGTTCTATCTATTTTGTATATCGTTGTATGTTGAAAATAACAGTAACATGTCTATTATAAAAGTAAAAACAAAATTAAACTAGGACTAGGAACCACTCTAACTAACAAATCATAATTAAACATAAATAAGTAAATATCATAAATAAAAAATTCTAAACAACTTAGGATTGCTACTCCAATTTTGAATTATTATTTTCAACATACAACTTTTGAGAATTAAGATTCTCAATGAGCCTTTAACATCAACACAGCCTCGAGTGACAACCTCAACGAAAATAGTGAAACCTCTCCTTCATGTGTACTAGGTCTAGCTAGCTATATGAAGGAAATACAAAAGAGACGTCGAGAGGATATTGTTGAATATTGAAAGGAATTATTTTTTGCAAAGGAATGATAGGACGGATTATTTTTAGAAAGAAAAAAAATTAATACTCCTTTAAGTAAAGAAAAGATTTTTGAATTTGGTAGAAATTTAGGCTTGCTTGAGTTTTAAATTAAATTTACCAAAAGTATATTAAATTACTAAGTAAATGAAAAAACATATTATTAATCGACAAAATGTATTATTATTGTAACTGTTGTAATATTTGCTCAAATTATTAGAGTATTTTTTTTTTTACTTTATAACGACAAATTTGAATTTATTATTTTAACAGTCAAATTTATTTATTTTTTACTTATTTTCTTGTAAAGTGTATTATAGATAGCTCAATTTTTTTCAATAGATATAAAAAATAAATCACAATATACCTAAAAAATATAGCTTTATATTTTTTTCTTACTCTTTTCTCTTTTTCCATTTATATTTTTCTTTATTTCTCTTATTTTTACAAAAAATAATGTTAAAATTTTTGTGTTTATTAATTTTCAATTTCATTCCAGGGTGGGAGGAAGCTATTTTAGTCTCCTTCTCTTCATCTCCAAGTACAAGTATAGCGGTAGATATATGGGAAACACTGAAAGATTCTATTACATCTCCTTGTCTCAGAGTTTTTTGGTTCACCAGATCATGCTCACCACCAGAGATTTCGAGGAACAGATACAACCTTCAGTTCATCTGGGAGAGGCATTGGAGCAGTATGATTCAAAGAAGATGGAAATCAAGGGTCAGATCTATCATATTTCTCAGAGAAGGTAATTTTCATAGTGGTTTATGTCTTCTGGGTAGGTTTAATTTCATCGTAATTTCTATGTGAAGTTTTGAATTTGAATTTTTAGATTTTCGTTGTGGAAAGTTTGAAACTTTTGGTAGAGGAAGAAAAAGAGAGTTACCGATGGCAGAGTATTTAGTTTTATGCTAAATTAGTCATACTATATATATATATTTCAATGTGTGGAATTTATCAAAGAAAACTCAATCTACAACTTTTGACTTCTAATTGATTGAATCTCAACCCATTCAACAAAAACTAGCAAGCCTTGCTGGTATAATGAACTTCTTGTCATTCAACAAGAAACATATTTAACTTGAAGTAATTGTAGGTGAGAAATTAATATAGTTGTTATGGAAGACTAGGAAGATCCTGTTAACCATCTAAAAGTCAAAGGACCGTCAAAAAATAATACTGTAAAAAAGACTCTAGGCAATTTAAACAAATTTTCCTTCATACACAGGTAGACTTTTGAGAAGTTCACTAAAATTGATCCGGTTGAAAATCCATCACGAGCAGGCAGTGTAGTTAAAGGTGTGCTTGAGCCTTGAAGTGAGGCTCAAAACGTGTTGTGTGCTTCGCCTCGCTTTTTGTGCTCTTCAGTGTCATCATCAAGGTTCTAAGACAAACTTTTCCTTGTTAATGAACCTCTTCTGAAGAAGTGAACACTAAATAATTGATATTTCACTTTATCATAATTTGTTTTAATTATTTGGTCATATATTTGTCATTCATGTTTATAATTATTAGTCTTGGAGTAAACATATATGTTTGTCTTTTTTCTCCCTTTGCGCCTTTTTTCATTAAAGCTCACGATTTATTTGCACTTTGCACTTAAAGCTCCTACGGACCTTAGAGCTTTTTTGCGCTTTTCGGCTTTTATGCGAGCAGGACATGTGGAAGCAAACAAAGAAGAAGTTACAAACAAGACTACCATATATATTTAGTTCTATATGTATATGTTTGCCTGCAGATGGTCTGAGTTAAGAGGGAAGAGAAGAATGGAGGTTAGATATTAGTATCAGAAACACGTGAGAAACATGCAAAGTTTAGTATCTATTAAAAAATTCACCATAATAAGGGTTATGACCGATAGTGCACCATGTGAAAGAAATAGAATCATTTTGAGTGCAAGTCCAAATAATAGTGGACTGTTGTGAGCCTTTTCTCCTTTACAATACATTAGGACATTTTTAAGCCCTTTTCATTCATAGTTTGAATTTAACTACTCTCATATAACTCATTTATCTTGTCTTTTAGAAAGAAGAAGAAATCCTATTTCTCACACAAGAATTATATATTTTCATTATCAAATTTTAATGCTCATAAGAACTCTTGGATTCCATTCGGGAGATTTCTTGTTCTTTTTCTCTATTCCTTTCATAAATGTAAATGTTACAAATACTTGCAGACACGCCATTAGATTTGTGTAAATTTAATTTGTATCACTTAAATCTTGATGTAAAATCAAATTAGATGATTTGAAAATTTTCAAAATAATGCAATTGACATATTTCAAAGGCTAAATCTCTTCCTGATTATGAATGCATGTTCATTAGAATTATTTTTTTCACAACTTCCTGTAATTTCATTTTAAAGATGTAGCTAATTGATTTCCATTTATATCATTTTACTGGCTACTGAAAGACGAGGTAAATGGCTTTAACATGCAAAGGTAAAAAAAAGATCATATTCAAAAATAAAAAATCCATTTTTTTAGAAATAACAAGTACTACATAATATTTCAATGTTACTTTAGTGTGTATAATAAATAACAGTAAGAGTCGCGTTTTCTGTGAATTCATAGACTTGTGAACATTATCAAATGTTTAGTTGATCACTTTACTGATTAGACACTTAAAATGATTACAGATTGTGTAATCTTAGAATTTTACGAGAGAGGTTAGTTGAAGGAATATAAAAGTCAAGTAATTTAGAGAATCTACATCTCTTAAGTCTTCAAAGAAGAGGGCGTCGATCGTTACTAAAATCCTCTCTGAAAACAGAGAAATATTAAATATAATTCTATATTGGATAGAATTTACCAGCCAATTTCAACTTTGATACTTATAGAAACAAAATTAAGTAATCAATTTGAATAAGCTGTTGTTCAAGTAATAGAAATGCACTAAAGGAGGTGAATCTTAGAAAATGACGAACCTCACACAGTGTACTAGATCCACATAAATGCTCTTTTTGATTGTCACTCTCCATATAACGTGGTCTATAGTTCAGGGGTTAACAATAACTGTCCACAATACCTCATAATTTAAGTGTTAAATTGGAAAACGTGAATAATTTAGGGAGTTTAGAGGTATTAACTCAAAAGAAAATCTCACTTAGATTTTTTTTTTGTCATTTATAAAAAAACAGGTAGGACAGTAAAAAAGGAAAAAATGTTAAAGATTGTTGACCAGAATCAATTTATAGGTGGATGACATATCCATTTACATTTGACCAAGATTTCGTATACGAATCTCACTCCTCATCAAAGCACACTAACATCCCGTAATTTTCACCCAATATTTTTTGCACACACTGAAGTGAATAAACAATCTAAAGGTATATCCTAAATCTCTCTTTGTCTTATCTTCTTCTTACATTCTCTAAGAATATTTTTATGATTAATTCTTTACTCATGTCGGATCTTGATTCCATAAGTTGTTGTGGATGTTTAAGGAATTCGGTGTACACCTTGTGGAATTATTTTCTTCTTTTTCAAGCTATTTGATTTTTGCCCATACAAATATGAACTAAAGGTTCTCTAAATTTTTATATCTTGATTTCCTGCGTTTCAACTATTAGTAACTTAGTGTGGTATGATAAAATGTGTTTTTCTTGTTATTAACGTTTAGCTCTTTGTCAAGGTTGGTTTTGATTTACTATTTTTTTAAAATAACAATTCAATTTGAGTCTTGCAATCAAGAATGTAGCTTCTTTTGATGTTTTTACAGACTTCTCATCGTTATCCATAAAAATTGTAACATCATTTTTTGGCCTGTATAGATTTAATACAAATGGTGCTTTGGTTATTCCATCTTTTCTTTTCTCAAAAAGAGATTTGGATTTTGACTAGTATAGATTTAATACATATAAGCTCCGTAGATAGAGGATTAGTAGTTTATATAAGAGAAAAGATTGATTTAGGTTTCATATCAGCTGCTAAAATATTAATGTTAGTTCCCTCTCTATGGAAATCAATTGGCAACTAGCAGTTTAGAGGAAAACATCACTTATGCCTCATTTGTTTGCACTTAATGGAGGTCTTAATGTGAATTGTTCAAATTCAGACAATTAAGTGCATTTGTTTGTAAGATCTGAATCTTAATCATTCAGATTCAACCCATTAAGTGTAGTTGTTTTTGTTTTGTTTAAAACTGCTTAATGAATCTTATTAAGTCTAAATGAATTAGATCTATAATAGAATCTTAATATTATTTAGACTCGTTTAAAATAACACTGTTTATGTCACAAAAACTTCCATGCCTCTTGCTTCTCTTCTCTACCATGTTTTCATGCTTCTCCCCCTCCTTACCCAAATAGATACCAATCTTTTTATTCTTGAATTGGTAAGTTTTTATAATCTTTACCAATATTTTTTTTATGGTATTTCTGATATTCACAATATTTTTGGGTGTATTGATTTTTATCAAGAACTCTTATTACCACAAATATTTTTGTCTAGCGTTATCAACTGTGCATAGACTCCAAGACATCTTGGCATCTCTTAATCTTTGTGGCATCACCAACTTACATTTTAAAAAAAATAGGAACATGTTCCATTGATCATATGCTCATGGGCAGTGAAGAAACAAGTGGTTGACTGTCTCCTAAGTTTTCTTGCAAAATAGCATCTGTTGACCACCTACAATCCTTACCTATTCAGGTTGTCTAGAGTAAGGCACACATTGTCTAGTTTGATCCAGCTGAAGCACTTAATCTTCATAGGTAGATTGGTCTTCCATACTAATTTATGTGGCCATCTAACAAGTACTTGACTTTGTGAGCATAGTTGTCTATAACATTCTTTCACTGTAAAATGCACCTTGATAGGTTCACTTTCATCAATACTGTGAGCTTCCACCTTTGCTAACATTTCCATTTAACTCCCATTACATAAAAATTAAAATCCTAGGTATTCCCTTTAGTCCAACTCTCAATAGTGTATGAAATAATTATCCCACAGCATTCCAATAACTTCTCTCCACTGAAGTCACCTCATGTTGCTTGGGTTCAATTAAAATGCATTCTTTAGCTTTTATCTAGCCCGAATGAATTATAGAAATTCATGGGGATTCACACTTGGTCTATGAGCTCCCATTGGCTAATTTAAAAATATATTTTGCTGCACAGATTCATATAATTATAGGTTTATATACAATTCTTATGGTAAAGATACATTTGCTTTAAGGCCCTCTTTTGTTTTTTGATTTAAGAAAATCAGAAAGGGCTTCCGGTACACTGGCTAGAACTATGCTTGAATTTGTGTTATAAAATGTAAGTGAAAGGAAACGAGGAAGCTAAGATTATATTTTTTCTGTTAAGGTAAAAAACATCACCAAATATATCAAGTAGATGCAGAAGAGAAGTACATTTGAGCTTAGAAATTAATGAAATGAAAGTTAAGAGAAAAGCGTAAGGAAATCTCAGAATTAAATTTCCTTATTTTAATTGCAAGGCAATTGAAAATTGTATGGAAATTGGGTTTGTAATGACTTGAAAAGTTGACTTTGGTCAACCTTCTTGGAAGTCGTGCTCAGATGAAAATTCTGACAGCTAGGTTAGCTTCGGAATATCAATTTTGGTCTAGAACGACCATTTGTTCACTTCCCGAGGCTTTAGATGGCAATTGTGGAATCTGGTTCAAATGATACTGGGTGTGGGACCCACTTTTCGTCGAAGCGAGCTCCAAATGGAAATTTCGCCTTCACCGTTGAGTCCGAAATATCATTTCCAATCAGATTCAATATAAGGTTTGTATTTTTCCGACTCCGAACGAGTCCGAAACATCGAAACTTAAGTTTGAAGGGTTGTAGAATTTTGACGCGGCGGTGACGTGGCAGAGCCACGTGACGACACGTGGCAGAGGAGTGAAATTTGGAAATTTCCAGAATTTAAGAACGAAATTCGTCCAATTTTTTTGTTCAACTTCAACTTGAGATTAATCCTTCATTTTGAGTCCAAATTAAGTGATTCAAAAGGCAAACTTCAAGAGAATTTCGAGGGGAATCTAGCGGTGATCTC
>JAJOOR010016312.1:0-30020 GCA_036250505.1 Solanum acaule | reverse complement strand
CCCCCCCCCAATTGTTAATTGACATGTTTGTGTCCCCTTTTAATTTACAATGTTTTTACTCGTTAATGTCTTTAGCTACGACTAGTTAGAACGAAATTTTATTCTTCTATAAATTCTCAAAACCACTCTCTTGGGATGATCCCAAGCCTTGGTTGGGTTACTAAACTAATGTACGATCGTAGTCACTTGCATCGGAAGTTGTGTCTTGATTACGCAAACATCAAAATGGTGCCGCTGCCGGGGAGTGGTGTTATTTGAAAATTTTTAGATTAAAATAAATTTTGTTCTTTTTAACTGTAGTTTACTTACTTAACTCTTAGTTTTGTCTAGTATGTTTATGTACTGAGACAGGATAATGAGTATACATGATGAAGATGGTTAACCAATGGAGCACCTCCTAGTAGAAGTGATGAGGTTCAGGGATCGCATCTTGACCTTCAAGCATCTAGAAGGAGAACTTTTTCATTAGTCGTGGCTGAGGTTTAAAACACTATTGACACAATGCCCAACTCATGAGATCCCCGATCTAGTTCTACTGGAATGCTTCTATAGGAGTCTAAATCCCGGTAACAGAAGATTAATCAACCGCCTTATCCCAGGTGGCTTTGAGAGATATTCTTATGAGACCATAGCCAAATTCCTTGACCTTTTGTCTAAAACCAACAAGGATACAGAGATGGACCAACAATTGATCATTTTGCTGGGTCAGATGGATAACTTGACCCAAAAGGTCGAGGAACTGGAGTTGATGTCCAAAGAGAAGAGCAAATGCATACTACCTACAGAGCAGGGAAGATCTATGGACATTGAAAATAAACATATCAAGGATATGTTATTAACCATTCTCCAAAAGCAAAATGAGCAAGATAGAGTGTTAGCGGAGATTAGAGAAAATATAGCAGTGCTAAATCAGATGAGCGGTTCTCACTCTAGATCTATCCAGCTAATTGAAAGTCTCTTGGGTCATGTGATGGCTCATCTCCATCAGGCACGAAGCAGGGGGCTGCCAAATGATGTTTTGGCTAGCCCCAAAAGTGAAGTTTAGGTGTTAACCTGCATTATGCCACGACGTTAACTAAGGCGCTGTTTGAGAGGTAACCCAAAACCCTTAACTGCTAAGATTATGTTATTTTTGAAATAAAGGTGTTTTGATTTTGTAGGATTGCGCATGAAAAGTTTGTGAAAAGTACAGGATAAATTACAAAAGTTCAATTGGCAAATCACCGATTAAATCGGTGACCCCGACAAAGACAGCCGTTTGGATCCTTACTTTGATTGAGGGTCCTGTAAAACTCGGTGAGGTAGATAAACACTCAGTGGATCGCCAAAGTAGCAGAGCAATTTCAACTAATGTCGCCTAATGGGTGAGATATGGATGGTTTTTATAAAGCCACGGGTCTTGACTTTCAACCTTTTTTTTTTTATATTCTCTCACCCTCGATTTTTGTAAAATCACACCTACTTAGTAATTTCAGAATTTTCGAACCTCGTAAATGTTCTAGCTGCTTTAGTAGTGCTTGGATCTGTACTAACCTGCTGCCTAGCATCACAAACTTGACTTAATCTGCCTATAAGGTTGGTTCTCCAAACCCTGTATTTAATTGTGATATTTATACTCTCATTGCAAGTAATTTTATCCTATGTCATGTGATATGCCTTTCTGATAAATTTAGACTATTCGGCGTGCTCAGGCGAGTTCACTGAATCACTGGGCGGTTTGCTAAATGACCCCATCTCGCCTTTAATTTCATGCTACTTATGATAAGGGCTCTGTAACTTTCGGCTAGAAATCTTTTATCGCCAAAAGCATTCGACGACTCGCCGAAAGTCTCTGTGGTCGCTCTTTTTGTCTGAACCTTTTTGCATAGTATCCTTCGGTGGATAAAATCCTGCTCGCCAAAGTAACTTGGCGACTCGCCGATCTATTCGATGAGTTTTTCTGCAATTGCACCCCTCTGAATTTGGTTTAGTTGTTTTAACTTTTTCCAAATTCTTTGCAGAAATGGCCAGAACTAAAGTTGCAGGAAGAAGTAGGCCACTCCAAGGTAAAACAAAAAGGATTACAATCAAATAAGATGTAGATGCAATCAGAAACAAGGTTGCTAAACTTTCCACAACTGGTGAAAATGGCAAAGTCAAACACAAGACCCTTGAATTATCAGATGCAAGCACTGGCAGTAATGGCTTTTACAGAAATGACCCCAACCAATCTGAAATCAAAGGTGTGAGTTCTGATGAGGATGATTTGTTAACAACACAGAGGTTTGAGCGGCGAATTAAGAAGCTGAATGATCCATCCAGGGCTAGGACTCCCCAGCCTACCACTACTACACCTCCAATTCTAGAGCAGGCAATGATATTAGCACCTCCAGTACAAGGTCCTCTGCCTAAATCAATGAATCAAGTAAAGGCAAAGAGGCTGAGGACAATTCTGGAGGAAAAACGTCTGTCCATAGACGGGGTTATAGACAAGCACCCAGAGATAATGGAGTGTCTGAGATACCACAAGTTCCCAATCTTCACCAAACCCCGTGGCCCTTATATTCCAAATTGGGTAAGAGAGTTCTACAGTGCATACAGTGCGCTAATACCCCAGCAAAAGCAGCTAGCAGTAGCCTTCAAAGAAGTTGACTATGTGGTTGTCAGAGGCAGGAGGGTGAAGAGTGATAGTGAGGATATCAACACAATCTTGGGCATGTCCACGAATATTGGGGATCACTGCCAGTACTTGATCAGAAAAAAGAAGCTGGATGAGATGAAAAAGTGGTTAGCCCCACTAATTTCAAATGAGACTCCAAAGTGGTCGGTGGAAGGAGTTCCGATTGAAAAGAAAGAACTAAATATAGCCGCAAGGTTCTGGTTCAGTTTTATTAGCATCACAATTATGCCGTCCCAAAATGAGTCGATCCTTTGCCTTGCCAAGGCAACTTGCCTGGGTTGCATCATAGAGGAGACTCAGATAAACTTGGGTACAATCATTGCTTCAAAGATACTCATGCATGCAAGACAGAGCCGTACCTCACTTCCATTCCCAGTCTTGATCACAAAATTATGCAAACGAGCCCGAGTGCCTCAAGATGCCAATAAGGATGTGGAAGTGATGCCCACAACCTCTACTGATATTTGCAGGATCGCAACTGAGTACCTTAAGGATCAAGCAGAAAGGAAAAAGGCAGCATCAACGGAGTTAGTGAACACATAATCATCGCTTGCAGAGGCAACTCTACCTACTCCAGTCCCAGGGCCTTCAGGTATATCCATTGCCACTGTTACTCCCACTGATACTCTAGGTTCTTCTACTGCTGCACGATCGCCAAGACCTACTGCTGTTGCTGCTATTTCTCGGCTTCCACTCACAAAGGCTTCCCTACTTCGGATGGGACAGCTGGCCCTTTCTACTGATCGTCAGGCTTCTAGTCTAGAGGCCTCTATTCCAGGCATGATCCAGGCTGCCCTAACTGATGCTGTGACACCTCTAAGTACTACCATTGATGCCTTAGCGGCCAGGATAGCGGCGCGTGAGCACAACCAAAAGTCCACAGAGGAGGTGACAGCCTTAAAAGCTACCATTGCTGAACTACGAAAAGATGTAGACCACCTGAAGTCTACCGATGTGTCTATGGTCTTTGGAACAATGGAAATTCCAGACGTGCCTGAGATGCCTCAGACCGCCACTGGACATGGGGATAGAGCGAAGCAGATAGCTGATCTTGAGTCAAAAGCATAAATTAATGAAGAGATGCTTGACGAGACTGAGGAAGCTGCAGTGGACGACATAGCCGAGACTGAAGAAATCATGATAGATGCTGCTGTACAAGCTTCCTTGGCAAAGGCTCCTACTATTGGATCCAATGAAACTGGTCCTTCTGGAGGTCACTCTGGGCATTGAAGCCCAGACAGATGGAGCAACCGATTAGCTAGGATCGCCTCTTTACCTCTCTCTCTGTATTTCTTTATTTTATATTTCAGATTCTATGTTAATTTCATTTGAGGACAAATTGCTTTTATTTGTGGTCGGGTGAGGCCCACCTTTTGTGTGCTATTTGTGACTCGCGTTTTCGCTTATGTATTTAGGATTTGAGCTATTATTATGTTAATTACTGCTTTTTGTGGATGATTGAGCTTATGGCTCCTTTTGTTTTCAATTGCAAAATGATTTTGACCCTTCTGAATATTTTCGATTTTTTCACACATTTTCGCCACCCGCTATATGCTCTTAAATGGGGCTATTCTTTTGCAAGAAAATGAGTTTCGGTTCTGATCAATACCGATGACTTAAATAGTGCTCTCAATCGAACGAACATGAATGTATGGCTACGATGAGGCCAAATGAAGTTGCATAGACAATATGTGAATTCTTTGAATCTCGTTATGACTAGCCTTGTATCAAATTGATTCTCTTGTGATGATCATTGCACACTAGTGAAAGTGTGGAGTCTTGTTTAACTTATAGTGTCAATACCTAGTGTGATGAGCTTACCTGTGAACTATGCATGATAGATCATAGAATTTACCCCATTGGTCTGTTCAACCAAGTGATGCTATCTCTTGATATGATTTTAGGCAACTTCGAAGAGTGTGAACCAATTTGACATATACCTCTTTTGTGACCTACCTTGTGAGTGTGTGATTCTCTCTTGAACACCCGTTGAGCCTTACCTTTATTTGGAAGAAACTTGATGAAAACTAGACCTTTCTTAATCCATCACCCATAATCCTCATGAAGTTATGGTTAGTTTGAATAGCCAACTTAGGCCAAAAGCCTAAGTTGGGGGTGCGGTGAAAAGAGAAGGCAAATCAAGAAGTGCAAGAAAGTCCCTCTTACCCATGATTTTGAGAAAAATGGAACCCCTCCATATAAAAAAAAAGACATAAAAGAAAAAGACGAAGAATGAAAATGAAAGTTGTGGAATAAAGTACAAAAGAAATGGGGTTTCCTAACAATTCATGGGAAGCGAATAATAGGATGACTCATGAGCACTAAAGAAAATGATGAAGGAAAAGGGAAGGAAGTGTTGTGAGCACCACATCTCATGAGGATGAAAGTCACTAAGCCTATATGACCATACCTTTGCACTCAGCCCCATTACAAGCCTTGGAAAGACCTTTTTGATCTTGAGTGAGCTGAAACAAATGTTGATTGGAAAATACGGGGAAACCTATGGGTCAAATTATGCATTATGTTCTTCTTTGTGAGTGTGAGAATTGCATCTGATTCCAAAGCTTTAAACTGTGAAACCTTTTGTGTGAAGATAGAATCATTCTTTGTGTGAGGGCATTTGAACACTATAGTTGAGCTTGAACTTGCATTTGAAGCAAGTATTGTGTGCATGAGATTCGTTGATATTGGTGAGTCACAACTTGAATCTTTGAGTGCACATTTGATCTTTGCATAAGTAAATTGAGTCTTGTTGTGTGCATTCATGATTGAGTCTTGTGTAGCACTGTTCGAGACACCTTTTCTGGACGGCTGAACTTGAGTTTGCTTGAGGAAAAGGAAAAGTTTAAGTTGGGGGTGTTGATGAGTCCACAAATTGGACTCATTTAGGGCTATATTTTGATAGAAATTGTGTCCTCAAATGCTTATTTTATCTCAATATCTGATGAAAACCCTTAAGTTTTAGGTATTTGAAGTTTGAAGGAAAGCATGGACACTATGTCGCAAAAAGGAACGAAAAGACTGAAAAGAACGAAGAAATGAAGGCCTGAGGATTGCCAAGTCCACTTGGCGAGTTGCCGAAAGATCTTACTTCACCTTTTGTTCCAGTGTGCTGAGCCCTGAAAAAAGGATCAAGTCGGCGAAAAAAGGGAGCGATCGGCGCATCACCGAAGCAGTACCATGTCGTCCAATAACCTAGAGCACGACGATGCTGAAGGCTGGTGCAAGATGGCGATGAACTACACCAAAGGGCGAATCGCCGAGTTGATCGGCGATTTCGACTAACGACGCTAAAAGATCCGCTGCATCACAAATCTGTGAAAACTATAAATACTTGCTAGAGTTTTAGTTTTAAAATGAAACAATTATTATAATTCTCATATAGAATAGTACTTTTTGATATTTTTGCTCTAAGTTTGAGAGGGTTTTGAAGACTTGAAGAAAAAGAAGGTTTCTTCTCCAAGGATTTGAACTTGGGTCTCTTGGATTCTTCATTCTTGGCCTGTAACAAGACTTAAATCTTTATACCCATTTAAATGCAAGCTCATTTAGGTATAAATTTCTATCTCTTGATGTGTGGTTAAAAACCCCAATTCTTGGGGTGTGATTTAGTGAAAATAGGTTAAGATAATTGTTGGGTCTTGCTTGTTGATAGTTTAATCGTAGTTTAATTGTGATTTCATTTAGTGGTTATGGATGAATTTAATGAATTTGTAGTTGCGAATACAAGTTTATTTATGTGTTTTCGGCTTGCTCGAGAGAGAGGTCGTAAAACTAAGACCACTAGATTGGTGGCCAGTGTGAGTGGGTCAACATGAGGTTCAACTCAAGAGAGTGAGCCCTAGTCTCATGTCCACACACTCAGCTCGAGAGAGTGAGTGGGTTAAGGCGTAGGCTGGTCTTCATGCGGCAAGTGCGTGTCCGAGAGGAACGCATTTGAAACGGGGTAAGTTACTCGAGAGAGAGCTTATCTCCCTTAAAGCTAGCCTAGACACAATTACTCTATGAATCTTCTATCGAAAGCATGTACCCAATAATCTAGCTTAATCCGTATTCCCGTCACATCCCAAGGATCCCCTCTCATTGCTTAGAAACCCTTGTTTATTTCGCTGTATTTACTTACTAGTAAGAAACCCCCCTCCCCATTGTTAATTGACACGTTTGCGTCCCCCTTTAATTTACAATGTTTTTACTCGTTAATGTCTTTAGCTACGACTAGTTAGAACGAAATTTTATTTTTCTATAAATTCTCAAAACCACTCTCTTGGGACTAAGGGTGTTCACGGGTCGGTTTGGATTGGTTATTGGTCAAAACCAAAACCAAACCAACTTAATCGGTTTTAAAACTATCAAAACCAAACCAAACCAAATATAATATACACTTATCGGTTTGGTGGTTATCGGTTTCGATTTTGTTTGGTTCGGTTATTCGGTTATTAACCATACACAAAAATAAAAGAAACAATTCATTCAAAATCTGAAAAAAGTGACAACAATTCATTCAAAACGAAAAATAGTTAGAATGACTTAAATTACTGAACTTTCGATCACTAAATTTACTATCAATAAAGATTTAAAATTCACTATATTGACCTAGAAGGAAGAGACAATAACATTTTCAGTCTCACAAAGAATTGTCATAGACATTCATATACATGAAATCAATAAGATAAATGTTTCATCTTGGACATTTTTGCTTTCAATAAGTAAATTATAAAGAAATTATAATGAAAATATGTATAAGATCTTTAAAATTGTTTATAAAAACAATATACTAATTCTATATATTAATAAAATATATGTATATAATTCATTGGTTCGGTTTAGTTATTTCTTCAGTTTTTTCGAATATACCCATAACCAAACCAAATACTATCGGTTTTCAAAAACCTAAAACCAAACCAAACCCAAATAAAATCGGTTTTATTTTATCGGTTTGGTTCGGTTTTTTGATTTGGATCTGTTTTTATCCAAACCATGAACACCCCTACTTGGGACGATCCCAAGCCTTGGTTGGGTTACTAAACTATTGTACAATCGCAGACACTTGCATCGGAAGTTGTGTCTTGATTACGCAAACATCATCTTTCAACATACCTCAAAACTCATCAAGACTAAGTCGGATTCTACCAACAACACACATAACCATAAATTAACCTACTCATACTAAAGTCACACCTCATCTCAACTCTATAAAGTCACATAGCCATTATTGGTATCATAACCAACCTTTTCAGTCCCTCAACCTATGTAACATACTCCTTTCAAGTGGTCATACACTAAGGACCATCGGATAAGGAACAAGAGAGAGACATTATAGAGTTAAACTCTATGGCACGACTTGAAGAATGAAGATGTGAAACTTTCTTAATACCCAATAGCCTCCTATTCATAATGTGGCACGCTTCACATTATGAACAAGACTCTACTAGATGTGGTTTGAGATATCCTAAGACCATTCCAAAATCTTGTGCTCTGATACCATGTTTGTCACGCCTCGAGATCACCCCCTAGATGTGACAGGCGTACTTGACCCCCGAAGGGGTCTCATACAAGCCTCATAGCATTCTTGAACATAAGAACATATGAAAATAGAGAAGAATTTAAAACTTTCTTTACAATCGAAGACATTTTTCATAAAATCAAGTGGAAGACTTCTAACTTTGTCTCAAACCATCTAAATACTCTTTGAAAACAACATTGGGACTTACCCCAAACAAAAGCTTTAACATAAACTAAAGACACAAAAAGGAACACAAAGGGGTTTTGTCCTCAAACCTATGAGGACTCACCAAGTGTTCATCTTAAAGCACCTTAGAAACCTATCCTTCAAGCATAGAACATCAATATCTCCAAACCTTACACTTTGGTAAAAATTGAGAAGAAATATGGGTTAGCACATTAGATGTACTAAGTATGGAAGCCATGCTTAAAACGGACATTTATGTGAGAGTCATGCTATATGCCATTTTGGTAAAACTTCATGAACATTGATAATAGAGGCATAATATAAGTCACAACCAAAATACAAGTCATATTTTAACATTAGAACATAAGCCACATATTAACCATTACCTTTACCTTAAGCCTTCACCTCAAGTAACCCTCAAGCTATACCTTGTGCAATATATGGGTAGCGTCCCATACCACCACCCACACTAAGGTACCGACTTAAGGTCACCAAAAGTGAACTTACCACTCATCCTTTCCATCTTTACACAATAAAGCACATAAGAGACATAAACATTACATAAGTCACATCATCACATTAAGACCAACATCTAAGACAACTCTAATTCATACTTGTGCAATGTATGAGTATCATCCCATACAAATCTACTCACACTAAGTACTCCTTTGAAGTCACCATAGACAAGGTACATTCATATACAATAGGTCGTGACAAGGAAGTAACTCATAATACAATCCAAGTATAGCATGTATCATCTCAGTTAAGCATAAGTCACATTCTTCATTAACTTCATTCAGAGGACTTTCATTCATTAGTCATGAAGACTTAGAGAACTCACTATGACCTTATCAAAGCCTACTCGTGCAATGAATGGATGGCATTCCATACTACCACACACACTTTATAGAACTCATCAAGAAACCATAATGCACATCTCACATGATGGGAATAAGAGTTTAACCGACATAGACCATAAGAGCTAGATCATGGAATCCGATGTACTATCCCACATCATAAGGGTTGGTCTACTTGCCTAAGGTAAACCAGTATTTAGATTAAGTGGATCCACTAGCTAGACCTATGTGGGTACATAGTTAAGAGAGAAGGAAATTGCTACTAGATACCTCGCCTCAACTCACGTGAGGGCATCCATCTCAAGAGATTTCTACTAGAAACCCCGCCTCAACTCACGTGAGGGCATCCATCTCATTCAATATCCTCTCGGTGCTTAGCCTACATTCCCATAGAGTACTTTAACATTCATAACATTAAGGGATAAGAGATTGTTACTAGACACCCAGCCTCAACTCACGTGAGGGAATCCATCTCAAACCCAACATTCGTTCATTGGATAACTCATAGATTCAAATATGAGAATAGCCTTTCATCTAAGAATCCCATTATCGTTCATTAGTGCAACATCGAGAATATCCTTTCAATCAACACATCATTATCATTCATTAGGGTACAATTGAGAATGGCCTTTCAATAAGTACTGCATCATTAACATTATCATTGAACTTCATTCATTCTTCATTCAAGTGTGTGTGTATATGAGAATAGACTTTGAAATAATCTTTATCATTCACAAGTGTTAATAGAGAGATATCATTCAATCCTAACACAATTAGCTTCTAAACATGATCATCATTCATTCATTTAGATCACATAAGCATCATATCACAATTTTACATTAACCTCCACATGTAGGGTACCAGGAATATATCCATCAATTCAATACCACAATATACATAGTAAATAAACACCTCCACCTTTCAATTGGATCAACGTCTAATTCACAATTCTAATTCAACAAGTAATTGATCATAACTTGCCCTTCAAGGGTCATACTTCTAAATCACCAACACACCAACAATTTACTACAATTAGGGCATGTGTAATGATATACTTCAATAATCTAAATCAATCTAGGGAATTTTGATTCACATTCATTCATCATCAACAAACCCACTTCATAAAGGCACAATTTAGGAATTGAGAGAATTCATGGGTTCATAGAGTATTTTCATCATAATCATCAATTAAATACTAATACAATCATAATTTGTCATTAGAAACCATTTGAAAATGTTTGATGAAAGAACCAATGAGATTGAGTAAAACCCTAGATGTTTCATACTTTGAAATCACCTTTGAATTGGTTCCTTGAATGAAAAGTTAGACAAGGATCAAGACTACCATACTTCTATGTTGATTTCCTCACGAAATTGAAGGAGAAAACTTGATGTTTGTACCCATAGCTTGAACTTGACCTTGATCTCCAATGGAGTTTCTAGAGAGAAGACTTTTTGGAGACGGAGGGGTTTTGATTTGGGGGAAATTGAATAATGAAATCTAAAATAGGGTTTTATTGTTTAAATACTCTAAAAATATCATAATAACCCTAAAATAACCGTCCAAATACTTAACCAAACAAAGGGTGAATTTACCAATCCACACTTCACTAGGCCGAACCAAACCAGAAACTACAGGTGTGACTCACGCCCTGGACTCACGGACCGTGTTATTGGTCCGTGGTCTGGGGATGTATCTTGGCTCATGGGGTTCTGACCCACGGAGGCCATCCATGGACAGTGGATGGGGCTACGGGGCGTGGACCCCTTCCGTGGTTCACCCGATTTTGGCCAATCTTCAAGGTTCTTTGGGGTCTTGGGGGTTAGACTAAGGGTCATCCCCAAGGACCACCTTGGTGGTCCTTGGGGAGTCGTAACTTGATGTTTGACCCCTTAACCCCTCAACCAATGCTTGGAATAACAAACAACAACACAAAACTTCATTACAACCAAAGCACACAATCGTTAGGCTCTCGTTTCAATTATTCATTTTACAGGTCGTTACATTTCGAAATCAACACTAGCCACGAAACTGAGAAACATGACTGTCGGACCCTACAATGGGGAAAGGTAGGCGAGAGTATGTGTTAGTACCAAACAATGTACCCACTATAATAGTCATGCATTAAACATTTAAATCATGCTAAAAAGGGACATTTTATTTCATGACATGCAATTGACCAAGCTAAAACATGATATAAAAGGGTTAGAAAATATAAGTCATAAAACCATGGTCAATGCAAGCTAACATCATCTTTGAAACCTTTGAACTCATATGCGATACTTCTTGAAGTAACCTTAGTTCATTATTAATGTGGGGGATTAGCCTTAACCGACATAGAGACCATGTGAGCTATGACATGATCCCCAGTGTCTCCCACACCAAAAAGGGTTGTCATACTTGCCAAGGTAGAACCATGAAATTCTAGCTTAAGTGGATCCACTAGCTAATGTCTATCTAGAAAATCATCCTATAGGGGCACATAGGCAAGGGATAATGAGATTGCTACTAGAAACCCGACATCTACTAACGTGAGAGTTTCTATCTCAATATACTCTCGGTGCTAAGCATAAATCCCACAGAGTAGTTATTAATCTTGACCTGTCTCATGATCCATGGAAAGGTATCCTTGGATAACCAATCCAAGCTAAGTTCATTAGATAGCTCGTAATCTTTGATTAAATTAGGTGAGAAAGCCTTTCAACCTAAGAATCCTTATTATGTGAGAAAACCTTTCATATCTCTTATGTGTACATGAGAAAATCCTTTCAATAACACATAATGATCATCATCATTGATACTTTACTCTCAAATCATCCTTAAAACATTTGGATAGATTTCATCAGAAAATGCATAAGTCCATAATTCACCTCTTGAGGTTCAAAACCCATTTTCAATCATCAACACTTGGAAAACATGGGTTAGATATGTATTTCATCATTAATTCATGTAAAGCTAGCGATACATGCTCAATTTTATAAAACTCTTCCTTTACAATCAAAATCCTACATCATATGATTTATAACTTGAAAACATGGGGGTTACATGGGTTCATGGGTGAAATCATCATAAAATCATAGTATTTCATCAATTCATGCATATGAGATCATAATTCAACCATTTAAATCAACATTGAAGAGAACCCATGACAATTGAAGAAAACCCTAACTAAATTGGGGATTTCTAACTTTTGAAAATAGGAAAATTTGGGAACTCCATGGATGGAAGGAATCCATGGATGGAAGGAATCCATGGATGAAAACTATAATACCTCAAAACTATAATATCTTGAATGGAGGAATTGAGAATTGAACTTGACCCTAGTTTGAATCCTTTCTTCTTCTTCAAGTTTCTAGAGAGAGAAATATTTTGGAGAGGAGATTTGGTCTTCTTTTAGATTCTTGAGAGAATGGGTCTTAAATTGGGGAAATTTGAGAGTAAAATACTTATATAGGTCTCTAGATGAAGGTTAAAATGATGTAGTATCGAATTAAAATAATCTGAAAAGACTTTTAAGTCCCTAAATTAATAACTGAAGACTCTCACGCTGGAGCTCGCCAAAGGCCACTCGGTGACTCACCAAGTGAGCCTTTAGCTCACCGAAATTTACAGTGAGTCGACTTGGGGCTAAGTCAACATAGGCGATGGGGAGTTGACTTCGGCAACACGCCGATCAGAATGGCGAGCTCGACTTAGCTCGCCTAAAGTTCCAGAACACTGGATGCTGAAATTGAGCCAAAAAGGGGAAAGAGCTCTACTCGGCGGATCGCCAAGTCGACTAGGCGGATCGCCAAGTCGATTAAGAAGTGAATATTTTCCTTTCTTTGAATTTGAGGTGTTACATTATCTCCCCCTTGGGATCATTCGTTCTTGAATGAGATTCAAGCTGGTACGAAAAGAGTAGGAGAGGAACTAACAACCAAACCTACAAAGAAACTTCATCTAAATGCATATAACCAAGGAGGAAACATCAACTCCAAACTAAATATACTCAATGCAACATAAGGAAAGTAGGAACTAGACCTAACAAAACCAATGTCGATGAAATTTCAAAATTTCTCATGTCCAAGGAGGAACTACCATCTCCAAGCTAAAACCATGCTCAACATGATCTCATGGAGCCTATATGCAATTCGTTCTAAAAAAGCTTAGCTAAAGCATGTTCATCAATTCATTTCATGAAGTCTATAGGCAACTAATACTCAATGCACAAATACGTGAGGAAAATCAATCATGTAAACTCATTTTCTTTCAAAACACTAGTTTTTCATATAACATGCATAACATAAGGAAATCATAGAAACACATAAAACACATGACTCTAAAACAAAGGACAAACCAAGAGGAACTCATTACCTCAAGCTAGAGTAGGAGTAGAAAGAAAAAGATGAGGATATTGGGACATCATATCGGCCTCAGCCTCCCAAGTAGAACCCTTAACTAAATGATTGCTCTATAAAACTTTCAAGGAAGCAACTTTCTTGTTTCTCAACTTCTTAACTTGTCGGTCTAAAATCTCAATCGGAACTTCCTCATAAGAAAGACTTTCATCAAATCCCACCCCTTCTAAGGGAAATATGGATGTAGGATCTCCAACACACTTCTTTAGCATAGAGACATGGAAAACCGGATGCACCGATGCCAACTCATTTGGCAATTCTAGCACATAAGAAACCTTACCATCATGTCTCAAAATATTAAATGGACCTACATACCAGGCACTAAGCTTCCCTTTCTTACCAAACCTCATTACACCCTTCATGGATGAGATTTTAAAGTTTACCCAATCATGATTATCAAACTCAAGATTCATTTTCTCACATCAACATATGACTTTTGCTGACTTTGAGCCGTTTTCAACTTTTCATTAATAAGATGAACTTTCTCAATGTCCTCATGTACCAACTCGGGACCTATTAGGGAAACTTCACCCACCTCAAACTAACCTATGGGAGATCTACACCACCTACCATATAGGGCCTCAAATGGAGCCATATAAATACTCGAGTGATAACTATTATTATAAGCAAACTCAATCAATGGCAAATGGTCATTCCAATTACTCTTAAAATCAATCACACAATCCCTTAACATATCTTCCAAAGTTTGGATAGTACACTTCGCTTGCCCATCGTATTGGGGATGAAAGGTCGTACTAAGCTTAACACGAGTACCAATACCCTTTTGGAAAGACTTCTAAAATTAAGAAATGAATTGGGTACCACGATCGAAAATGATGGACAAAGGCACTCCATGCAACTTTACCATCTCTATCAAGTATAACTTGGCATAGTCCTTCGCCGAATAGGAAACCTTGACGGGAAGGAAATAAGCTGATTTCATCATCTGATCTACTATAACCCAAATCGAGTCATGTTGTCGTCGGTGTGAGGCAAACCAACAATAAAGTCCATGTTCAGATCTTCCCTCTTCAAGGTAGGAATGTTAATATCTTGGGACAAACCTCCCGGTTTTTGATGGTCAACCTTTACCTATTGGAAATTTGGACACTTGGCCACAAACCCCGCAATATCCTTCTTCATCCCATTCCACCAATAGACCTCCCGTAAATCACGGTACATCTTGGTGGCTCCCGGGCGAATGGAGTGCCGCGAACCATGGGTTTCTGACAAGATCTGTTCCTTCAAGTCATCAACATTCGGAACACATAAATGACCTTGATATCTAAGTATACCATCTCTCCCTTAGGAGAAAGCCTCAATGGATTTCTTAAGCACCATTTCTTTCAATTATACCAAAATTGGATCAAGACCCTTTTTGGCTTCCACCGCCGCCACAAAAGATGATTCGGAACCATTGTGAACCATAATACCACCCTTGGTGGAGTCCACTAATGGAACACCTAATAGGGCCAATCTATGAACATCTCGAACCAACTCTTTCTTTTCTTCTTCAATATGAGCAACACTACCCATATATAACTGACTAAAAGCATCTACCACCATATTAGCTTTACTGGGGTGATAAAGAACACTCGTGTCATAATCCTTCAATAACTCAAGCCACCTTGTTTGGAGAAGATTTAGATCTTTTTGATTAAACAGATATTGCAAACTCATATGGTCGGTAAACACA
Source organism: Solanum acaule (assembly GCA_036250505.1). Lineage (NCBI taxonomy): Eukaryota > Viridiplantae > Streptophyta > Magnoliopsida > Solanales > Solanaceae > Solanum > Solanum acaule. Next base: position 14,718 of record JAJOOR010016312.1, on the reverse strand, counting down.
TCAACATGAACTCCATACAAATAGTGCCTCCAAATCTTTAAAGCAAAAATGATCGCCGCTAATTCAAGGTCGTGAGTAGGATAATTCTACTCATGAATTTTAAGTTGCCTTGAGGCATAGACAATAACTTTCCCATTTTTCATAAGCATGCACCCTTGACCAATTCTCGAGGAATCATAATAAACCACTAAACCATCCGTCCCTTCCGGTAAGGTCAGTATCAGAGCAGATGTAAGTCTATCCTTCAACTCTTGTAAACTCTTCTCACATATTTCGGACCATTAAAACTAGCCTTCTTTTGAGTCAAAGCCATCAAAGGAGAGGCAATCAAAGAGAATCCCTCTACAAACCTTCTGTAGTAACCGGCTAAACCCAAGAAACTTCTAATATCCAAAGAAGTTAGAGGTCTAGGCCAACTCTTGACCACATTCGTCTTCTTAGGATCTACCTCAATACCCTTACTTGAAATAATATGGCCAAGAAAATCTACGGATCTTAACCAAAATTCACACTTGCAAAACTTTGCAAAAAGTTGTTGGTCCTTAAGAATTTGCAACACGATCCTCAAATGATCAATATGATCATCCTAACTTCTTGAATTGATCAATATATCACCAATGAACACAATCAAAACATGTCATGGTATTGTCTAAACACCCTATTCATAAAATCCATAAACGCCTCCAGAGTACTAGTCAACCCAAACGACATTACCAAAAACTCATAATGACCATATCGAGTTAAAAAAATCATCTTCCAAATGTCATCTTCTTTCACACTCAATGGGTGATAGCCCGACCGTAGGTCAATCTTAGAGAAATAACTTGCTCCTTGAAGTTGGTCAAATAAATCATCTAGCCTTGGGAGAGGATACTTATTCTTAATGGTCACCTTGTTCAAAAGACGATAGTAAAAACACATACGAAGAGAACCATATTTCTCTCTAACGAACAAAACTGGAGCACCCCATGGAGAGATACTCAATCGAATGAAACCCTTATCCAACAAATCTTTCAATTATTCTTTCAACTCCTTAAGTTCTGCCGGAGCCATTGATATACCGTGAGTTTATGATATTTTTAATACATTTCACTTAAGATTTGTGCGTGTCTAGAGCCATTTTGTATTAGAATTAATGTTTATTGTGTCATATTTGTAGGAAATAGTCTTGGACGAGGTCGAGACAGATGACAGCTGAATTTATGCAGAAGGAGCCACACACGGAGGTGACCTAAGGACCGTAGGTCCAGTCACGGTCCATCGTGGGTAGGCGTGGAATGATCATCAGGGAAGTCTGACTAAATGTGTAACCACGAAGGCTAGTAATAGAGCATAGGTCAACCCATGGTCCGTCCTGCACATCCGTCGATGAGATCAAAGATTTGGAATTCCAGTACCTGATGAAAAGTTCTAAGTGTGGAACCACGAAAGGGGACCCATGGACCGTAGGTCAACTTACAGTCTGTACTGCACACCCATCGTTTACATCTGAGAGTTGAAGGTTCCAGCCTCTGTGGTAAAAGTACTAAGTATCAAGCTACGGAATGGACCTACAGACCGTAGGCCTAACCACGGTCCGTAGGTCAGTCTCGTCGATCGAAGCTGCGTCCAGAAGTTTTATTTCCTTATTTCGTTTCCTTTTTGTTTAGGACAAGTTTTTCTATAAATAGGGTATATAAACCTTGTTTTTGGGGGTTAGACATTATTGTTTACTTTGAGTTCTTGGTATTTTCTTGGGAATTAACTTGTAAACTTTAGCAATTTGATTTCCAGATTTTTGGTTTATAAAGATTTTAGTTTTGAATTTCAATTGGAGATTACGGGTTTCTTCTACTCATTACGTAAGTTCATCAATTCTACTTCTACAAATAGGAATTGTGTTCTTCCAAGCATGAGTAACTAAATTCACAACTAGGGTTGTGAGAACCATGAACAATTAACAATATATGAATAATAACTAAGTAATTCTTGAATAGTGTTGATGCATGCATTGGTAATTCTTTCGCTTAGAAGTCTTTTTAACGAGTGCACGCGTTAGAAATTGCCTTGTTGCTACTTACCGGACCAAGGAGGTAATTAATAAGAAAAGAATTATCAACAAAGATTTAGTGTGATACTATCTAATAGTCTAATTTCAATTGGTGCGAGGGTGAAAACTAAGCCATACATTGATGTGATGTCTAATCTGAGGTAAATGTAAGGGTTAGTAAATTATACACATGTAGCCGGACCAAGGTGTTGAGTGAAATTCCATACTTGGAGGACCAACACTTAGGTATACATATCTTACCATTTTGCATGTGATACACTAGGAAATGATTACTATTATTAGGATTACCATGTTAAGAGCTTATGGGGAACATATACACCCTAATTTCTCTCTCTCATTGATAACAATAAAGTTCGAATCCTGCTCACTTCTTACTTAACAAAAATCAAGTTATTTGTTTCACAACCCCCGCCCCCCCTTTTACTTACTTGTCTCGAAAATAAGTTGACTAAACAAATATAATAGTGAGTCAAGTTTAAGTCTAAACCATATTCCTCGTGAGATCGACCCCAACCTACAAGTTGGGTTCTTTATTTGACAATGATCGCTTCTACTTCTTTAGGGAGGTGTAATTTGAGCGTATCAGATTTTGGCGTTTCTGCTGGGGAATAATTCTTTTAGATTAAGTTTAACTACATTATTGAACTTTAGTCAATTATTTCCTAATTTTACATTTACTTTTGTTTTTGTTTTTACTGGTTTCTACTCTAGTGTATGCCAAGTACATGGAGTTGAGGCGAACCATTGACCCATACGATCCAGAGTTGACCAAAACTTTACAAAAGATGAATAATCAAAAGGTCCACATCAATCCAATCAGAGGAAATCTAGGTAATGGAGTTGAGTTGTAGCCTCCTGGGTTGTTAATGAGCATGCTCAGGATCATGGTGGTAATCTACTGGGAGATGCATTGAGGGTGCAAAATTCGCTAGAACCAAGGCTGCAAGATAACTATAGGGTCGAGTTGAACACAGTTGAATCAGAAGGACCAATTGTTCTCCATCTTATGCCTCCGGGGCATACATTCATTGTGCCTAGCAGTTTGATGCAGATGCTTATAGCAAGGGGGTTATTTTCTGGTATGGCTTTGGAAGATCCGCATGGGCACATGGCCAAGTTGAGGTGTGTTTGTAAGGGTTGGGTTGAGCGATCGGAGTTGGATATGAACGTCATATGGTTGAGAGTCTTCCCTCTATTATTGACTGGAGTTGTTGCGATCTGGTTTTCTGAACTTCCATTCAACTCAATTCACACATGGGATCAATTGCATAAGGTGTTCATGGCCAAGTACTTCCCGTTGTCCAAGAAGCTGAACCACAAAGATAAACTCAATAACTTCATGGCATTACTTGGAGAGTCTGTGAGTAGTTCGTGGGATAGGTTCACTGTATTCATGAGAAGTGTTCTGAATCACCGTATTGATGATGAGTCACTGAAGGAGTATTTCTATAGAGGTCAGGATGACAATAGTAAAGCTGTGCTTGATACTATCGCCTGAGGATCATATGGTGAGTGCACTTTTGAGAAGATCGCTCAGAAACTGGAGAAAATTTCCCAAAACAATATAGCATGGAGCACTCAAAAGTCAAACACTGGAAGAAGCACTTTTGCAGTTCAATCTGTGCCTAGTCAATCTGCCGATGACATTCGTGAGGAGATGGCTCAGATATGGACATAACTTGGGTTGGTATTGAAGCATGTAAGAGGAGGTCCAGAAAAGGTAAATGATGTGAATTATTTGACTAGGAATCCACTACCACCGGTTGAGGAATGCTACTATGAGAAGGATGCGTACTTGGTAAATGATTAGAAGGGGGATTTCCGAGCCAACACCCAAGGTTCCAACTCGGATAATTGGTGCCAAGGGCAAGGAAACCATGGTCGAAACTATGACAACTACAACCGAGAGGGTCAGTATATCCGGTATGGGAACTACAATTGTGACAAACACTACAATCGAAACAACTTTCCATCAATGTTGCATTGATAGATGCTTTGGAGCAAATGCCTGGGTACGTAAAATTCATGAAAGAATTGGTAACTAAGAAGGGGTCGTCAGTTTTGAAGATGATGATAGGTTGCAACATTGTTGTGCAATTTCTACGAGGTCACTTGTGCAGAAGAAGGAGGATCCTGGTGCCTTCACTATTCCATGTACCATCGGGTTGTAGTATTTTGCTAAGGCATTGTGTGATTTGGGTGCTAGCATTAATCTGATGCCATTTTCTATTTACAAGAAGTTGGGTTCAGGGGCTCCAAAATCGACTACGATGCGATTGCTAATAGCTGATAGAACTGTGAAGAGGCCTAGTGGTGTACTCCAAAATGTACTTGTGAAAATGGAGTCTTTTATCTTTTTGGTTGATTTTGTGATACTTGATTGTGAGGTTGATTTTGAGGTTCCCATCATCCTTGGGAGACCATTCCTTGCTACTGGCGCGCCTTGGTCGATATGGAGAAAGGGCAGATGGAGTTTCGATTGAATAGTGAAGAGGCAACTTTTAATATCTATAGGTCCAAGAAGTAGGAAAGCGATCTCAAAATAGTGTCAGTGGTGAATCATATTGTTGAGCGAGGTTCTGATGTGTCTATTGAAGAGAGGTTGGGTGTTGATGCACTGGCAGTGGTAATGTTGAATTTTGAGGGTGATGGTATTGAAGACTATGTTGAATTGGTCACCATACTTGATATGTTCGATTTCCATTCCAAACCAAAGAAATTGGAGCTAGATATAAAGAATCGCGACTCTCCACCTGCAAAACCGTCTGTTGAAGAGGCTCCAAAATTGGAGCTTAGGGCTCTACCATAACATTTGAGGTATTTATTCTTGGGGCCAGATGGTACTTTACCAGTCATTGTTGCGGCAGATTTGAATGCGGTACAAGTTGAGGCATTGGTTTCGGTGTTGAAGAGGTTCAAGTGAGCTATTGGGTGGACGATTGCAGATATTATTGGGATTCCTCTGGGTATCTGTTCTCATAAAATCTAACTTATGTCGAATCACAAACCTAGTATCGAGCACCAAAGGAGACTAAATCTGCTTATGCAAGAGGTCGTAAAAAAGGAAATCATCGAGTGGTTGGATGCTAGAGTCATTTATCCCATTGTAGATAGTAGTTGGGTTTATCCTGTTCAGTGTGTGCCTAAGAAAGGTGGGATTAATGTGGTTCCTAATGTGAAAAACAAGATTGTTTCGATGCGGTCTGTGACTGGATGGAGAGTATGCATGGACTACCGGAAGTTGAATTCTTGAACAGAAAAAGACCACTTCCCTATGCCATTCATGGATCAGATGTTGGACCGCCTTGATGGTAAGGGTTGGTATTGCTTTCTTGATGGTTATTCGGGATATAATCATATCTCCATAGCTCCAAAAGACCAAGAGAAGACCACCTTCACTTGCCCTTTGGGACTTTCGCCTTCAAACGAATGCCATTGGGTTGTGTAATGCTCCAGCAACCTTCCAGCGTTGCATGATGTCGATATTCTCTAATATGGTGGAGGACACTATTGAGGTATTTATGGATGATTTCACTATGGTAGGTGACTCATTTGATGGTTGTTTGGATCATTTGGCCGAGGTACTTAGATGGTCTGAAAGGTGCAATCTTGTGCTCAATTGGGAAAAGTGCCACTTCATGGTGAAAGAAGGGATAGTTCTTGGGCATAAGATTTTTGAGAAGGGTATTGAGGTTGATAGAAAGAAAGTCGAGGTAATAGAAAAGCTTCAATCACCTATCTCTGTTAAAGGTGTTAGAAGTTTTCTTGGGCATGCAGGCTTTTATAGGAGGTTCATTAAGGATTTCTCCAAAATTGCACACCCATTGTGCAAATTGCTCGAAAAGGAGTGTAAGTTTGATTTTGATGATGCTTGTCTGAGAGCATTTAGAGATTTGAAGGAAAAGCTAGTTTTCGCGCCTATCATTATTTCATCGGATTGGGGGCAACCATTTGAGGTAATGTGTGATGCGAGTGGAGTGGCACTTGGTGTGGTTTTGGGAAAGAGGCAAGAGAAGATTCTTCATCCTATTTACTATGCCATCAAAACCTGTGGTTTTCACATTCGAGAAATTTTGATCCTACTTGCTTGGTACCAAGGTCATAGTGCATACTGACCATTCTGCATTGAGGTATCTGACGGTTAAGAAGGATACAAAACCGAGGTTAATTAGATGGGTGTTGTTGCTGCAAGAGTTCGATTTTGAGGTGAAAGATAGAAATGGGACATAAAATCAAGTTGTCGATCTCTTGTCCAGATTAGAGGAAGAAGCTATGCTCAAGCTAGGAGATGGTGCTGAAATTGATGATGCTTTTTTCTAGACGAACAGGTATTGGCTGCTTCTTATGATCTAATCCCTTGGTTCGCAGACTTTGCTAACTACTTGGCAAGTGATCTGATTCCATCAGATTTATCTTTTCACCAAAGGAAAAAGTTTATGCATGATGTGAAGAAGTTCTTTTGGGATGAGCCTTATTTATTCTGTATTTGTGCTGATGGGATTATTCGTCGCTACGTGCCCGAGGTTGAGATGAAGAGTATACTAGAGGCGTGTCATTCATCGCCTGTTGGTGGGCATCATAGTGGTATTCGGATTGTGCATAAAATTTTGCAGTGTGGGTATTACTAGCCTACCATCCACCAAGATGCTCATGACTTCGCCAAATCTTGTGATCGTTGCCAAAGAGAAGGAGGAATATCAAAGAGGCAAGAACTACTTATGAATTCAACTCAAGGTTGCAGTTGTTTTCCTGGGAAGCTCAAGTCTAAATGGACCGGGTCATTCATAGTCACTCAAGTGTTCCCACATGGAGTGGTCGAGTTCGAGAACAAGGTTCAAGGTGAATGGGCAAAGGATCAAGGTCTACACGGGGAAAGAGGAGAGTGTGCAAGAAGTGGTTGAGGCCTACTACCTTGATAAAGTCTGAGAAATCAAGGAGCCTGCGTCATGCCGCGACGTTAAATCAAGCGCTGCTTGGGAGGCAACCCAAGATGTACAATCTAGCCAACTTTAGGTTTTTCTTTAGTTATGGGAGGTTGTTCTTTTATTTTAATTTTTGTAATTCTTTGGTGTAACACTCCACTTTTCAAAACATCTAAATTAACTCATATCTTCATGGAAAGACAAGAAGGATGAGTAATAAATTAAGAATGCTGTGGAATGTCATATTTTAAGTGTCCAAGGGTTGTATCTCAAGTTTTGAATTTAGGTAAGTGGCAAAATAAAAGTTGGCGAAAGTTATCGTAAGTTCCTTTTTAAAGATTTCTCTAAATTTTGGGTCGAATGTCTTGGATGTTTTCTCCCAATATATAAAGAGTTAGAAGACCTTTCACCCATTAAATCGAAGGCCTACGAGTCCAGTTTGCAACGCACAAAACCCTGTATCCAACCGACATCGGAGTAAAATGTTATTAGGGTTTTACTACGGACTGCCAGGGCAGAATCTGGGTCGGGTAAAAAATGTGGTATGTCGGCTTACTGAATGTTTTAAGCCATGAAAACATTTCTTTTCACTTCCAAACCAGAAAGAAAGCTTAAGAAATGGTTCCTATGGTGTTCTTGCATGATGAAGGTTGATTTTTGACAATTTCTATCATTAAAGGTTGCCCCCGTGCCTAGAAACGTGATCTCTACACGTGGCAATCGTTTTTCCCTCCTATTAGCTGCGTTTGGAGCTAGTTTTTAAAGGTATAAATTTGTAGTTATTGGTGTTTCTTGAATTTTTACACTTGGTTAACTAAGGTAATCATCTCGGGACCCTTTTATGGTTGTTTTTATGAATTTCTACGGACGTTTCGACAACTTTGGGCAATATGGCAAATCTGCCAATTATAGATTAATTATGAATTGTTTATTGGTGCATTTCAGCTATGTATATATTGTGATTGTGAAGCTTATGACATAAGGAACAACTTTCGTGAAGGAACTATGGTCTTTCGAGCGTTCATTGGAAAGGTATGTTAAGGCTATTCCCTACTTACGACTTGTTTCCTTAAAGCTTAGGAGCAATGAAATTGGGTTTTATCCTTGTTACACTTGTAGCCATTATTGTTGATTGTTGGCTGCTCTAGTTGATATAATCCTCCCTTGTCGGGATTCTTATTCAGTTAGTAGCGTCCCTATGATGGACACGACTTAGAGGCTATTTGTATAGGTTGCTTATAACTAAATTGCTCAGTTTTAGCGATTGGATTGTTATTGTTATTGTGGTTAGTTGCAGGAATGTGATCTATGCCTAGAAGGGCTATGTTCTGCCTACAGGGCTATATGGATGTCTAAAAGTGCTATGAGTTGCCTACGGGGCTATATTGATGCCTAGAAGGGCAATGAGTTGCCTACAGGGCTATATTGACGCCTATCTGCTTCCTACAGGGCCATATTGTTTCCTAAGAGGGCTATGAGTTGTCTATATGCTATGTTGATGCCTAAGATAGCTATGTGCTGCATACAGGGCTATATTAATGCCTAAGAGGGCTATGTGACTGCCTACGGGGCTAGGAGACTACCGATAGGCATATATAGGTTGATTGGCACCTTTCGGGCTAATGGGGACCTGAGTAGGTGGTCTTGTGTGCTGTTTGTACCTACTGAGCTTATGGGGGCTTGGTTAGGTTGTTGTTTTATTATTTTTGATAAGTTTAGATTTAGGAGCAGGTCAGTACACTTATCTTATCCTTGCATTAATTTATCAGATTATTCCAGTATATCAGGATACCTCCTCATAGTCTATTGCCTTCCATACTCTGTACATTATTTCGTACTGACTCCCCATTGCTTGGGGGCACTGCATTTATGCATGCAGGTCAGGACCGAGTAGACCTCCTCCGCAGCAGGATTGATTTTTATTCGGTTGGCTAGCCCCTTTCCTCCGGAGCTGTCAGAGTTGGGAGGTTTGTTACCTTTTGTTATATATATCTTTATGGGTAGGCTGGGGACCTGTCCCGCTAATCTTTACTACTCTTAGAGGCTTGCAGACTACTGTGTGGGGTGTATAGCTATGTTATGGCCATATTGGCCTATGTTGTTGGTTTGGTGAAGCTTGTGAGCTATTTGATGTATAGTATTGATATATACCTGCTTTTAGTTTTGGTATAGATATCATGGTGGCCTCGACGGCCCAATCAGGACTTCTGTGCTAGTTGGGTATTTATTTATATGACCTCCTAGGAGTAGCTATTTCTTTTATAGATCAGTTGACACTGGCCTTGCCTTCCAAGGGCTTAGTTTTAAGCCCAGATATACTTGTTTGCTTTCTTGATTGCATGTGGCTGCCATGCGCTAGTAGCAAATGGTTCAACAGGGTCAGCTCGGGCCTGAGTTTTGACATTAGGAGTAAGTTGCGCCCCTCGAGTTTGGGGCATGACAAACTTGGTGTCAGAGCAACGTGATGCTTATCGTGACAATAACTTACGATATGAGTGTCTACGATCGTCGATAGTATAGTAACCCAACTAAAGGTTGGGGTCGTGTCCCAAAGGAGTGGTTTTGAGAATTGATAGAAAAATAAAATTAAGCTCTAACTAGTCGTAGCTAAAGACATTAACAATTAAAAACATAGTAAATTAAAGTGGGCGACACAAAAGTGTCAAATATCGATTTGGGGATTTTGTCACAAGCAGTAAAAATAGCAAAAATTAACAAGAAAATCAAGTATGGGGAAATGTTTTTGCGTTGTGACCGCAATACAAGTTGAGATAAGTAGTTGGGTACATGCTTTTGAAAGGAAATTTGTAAGATGATAGTGACTAGGCTAAGCTTTAAATGGAAATAAGTTCCCTCTCGGGCAACTTACCCTGTTTCAAATGCGTTCCTTTCGGACACCCATTTACCGCATGAAGACCAGCCTACGCCTTACCCCACTCACTCTCTCGAGCTGAGAGTTAGTATGGGACTAGGGCTCACCCTCTCGGGCTGAACCTCATGTCGACCCACTCCTTAGGCTATTAGTCTAGTGGTCTTGGTTTCGCGACCTCCCTCTCGGGTAAGCCAAAAACACATGGGTGGCTTTGTATTTGCAACTACAAACCCTTTAGATTAAACCACAACCACTAGGTGAAATCACCATTAAAATACATCTAACCTATGAGCAAGCAAGACCCAACAATAATATCAACGTATATTTGTTAAATCACACCCCAAGAATGGGGGTTTTTAGCCACACATCAAGAAATAACAAAATACACTTAAAATGATAGTAAAATCAAACGGGTATAAGAAATTAAACCTTAATTTAAGCAAATGAAGAAGAATGGAGAAGACCCACTTCCAACTTGGGGAAGATGAAATCCTTTTTTTTTCAAGTCTCCCAAAAATCCTCTCCAAACTTGAGAGAAAAATATCCAAAAAGTACTATTCTATTATGGAAATTAAAATAAAAGTTCGACTCCCTAAAATTAATAATAAGTTCAGTATTTATAGACTTCAGAAAATAGCGCTGGCGGATCTTTCGGCGAAATTAGTCGATATCGCCTAATGACTTCGGCGATTCGCCCTTCGTTTCTCTCATCGCCGTTTTGTGCTTGCCTTCCGCATCTTCACGTTCTGGACCATTGGGTGGTATAGTACTACTTCGCGGAACTATTCGGCGAAGCTCCGACTGCTTCTTTATCGCCTTTTTGATTCTTCTCCTTCAGGGCTTTGCGTACTGGAACAAATGGCGGAGTAAATCCCTTCGGCAATTCGCTAAGTGTGCTTGGCGATGCTCGGGCTTCAGTTTTTCGTTCTCTTCAGCCTTTTGTTCCTTTTTGTGCCAAAGTGTCCATGCTTCCACTAAAACATCAGATACCTGAAACTTAAGAGGTTTCATCAGATATTGAGACAAAATAAGCATTCGAGGACACTATTTCTATCAAAATACAGCCCTAAATGAGTCCAATTTGTGGACTCATTAACACCCCCAACTTAAACTTTTGCCTGTCCTCAAGCAAACTGAAGTTCGGTCATTCAAAAAGTGTGTCTCAAACAGTGCTACACAAGACTCAATCATGAACATACACAACAAGATTCAAATTAGTTATGCAAAGATCAACTGTGCACTCAAAGATTCAAGTTGTAACACACCATTACCAGAGATTCTCATGCTCGCAATACTTGTGCGAGTTCAAGCTCAACAAAAGTATCTAAATGCCCTCACATGAAGAATGATTCCATATTAACACACAGAGGTTAATCAATTCAAGATCAGGAATCAGATGCAACGCTCACACTAAAAACTATGCATGTTTTCACCCATAGGTTTGCCCTTATTTTCCAATCGACTTTTGATTCGGCTTACTCAAGATCAAAAAGGTCTTTCTAAGGCTTGTAATGGGGATGAGTGCAAAGGTATGGTCATTTAGGCTCAATGGCTCCTTCCTCGTAGGATGTGGTATTCTCAAGGCATTCCCTTCTCCTCCTTTATCAATTCTTTTTCTAATGCTTCTAAGTCACTTGTTTATTCACCTTCATGGATTGCTTGGAAACCCGATTTCCTTCGTACATTATTCCACAATTTTTTTTTAATTGAAGTGGTTTCCACTTATGCAATCCCATGTGTTATGGGGGATTTTTTCTTACACTTCTTGACTTCTCCTTTTCCTTTTTACCACACCCCCAACTTAGGCTTTTGGCCTAAGTTGGCTATTTACTAAATCACAAATTAAGAGGATTGTAGGTAGTGGGTCAAGTAAGGTCTAGGGTTCATCAAGGTTCTTCCAAAGAAAGGTAAGGCTCAAAGGGTGTTCAAAAGAGTTTCACACACTCACGGGTAGGCCACAAAAGAGGTATATGTCAAATTTGGCTCATACTCTTTAAAGTTGCCTAAGATCATTTCAAGAGGACACCTTTCTAAATCAATCAGACTAACAGGACAAATTCTAGGTTTATTCATGCATGGTTCAAACCAAGCTAATCACACATGGCATCGACAATTCAGTCAAACAAGACTACACACTTTCGCTAGTGTGCAACGGTCATAACAAGAGAATCAATTCGATAAATGGCTAATCACAACGAGATGCAACAAGTTAACATATTGTCTATGCAACTTCATTTGGCCTCATCGTAGCCGTACATTCATGTTCGTTCAATTGAGAGCACTATTCAAGTCATCGGTATTGATCAAAACTGAGACTTAAATTCTTGTGAAAGAACAACCACATACAACTCACGAGGGGTGGCAGTAATGTGCGAGGAATTCAAAAAATTTTGGAACGGTCAAAATCGTCAAAATCATTTTGCAATTAAAAGTAAACAGAGCCACAAGCTCAAACATCCACAGAAAAGCAGTTATTAACAAATTTATAAATAGACAGCCCAAATGTATTCAAAACATAAATCACAAATAGCACACAAAAGGTGAGCCTCACCCCACCACAAATAAAAAACAATTTTCCCTCAAATGCAAGTAATGAGAATTTAAGAGGCAAGATAAAGAAAGATAGAGAGAGAGGTAAAGAGGGGGATCCTGGCTAATGGAGTTTGCTCCATCTGTCATGGCATCAGTTCAATTTTTTTTTGTTTTACGATATTAGGTCTAATCGCCGAATATCTTGGTGATTCGCTGAGTGAGCACTCGACTCGCCGAGTTTTACAGAATCTGCAGTCATTGTGAAGATCCAAACGACGGTTTTCATCAAGATCGCCAAAATTGTCGGTGCATCGTAGATAATCTCCAAATCTCGCCGAGTTTAACAGACTTCAGTGTTTAAGATGTTCTGAGTCAAACGGCGAATAAGGTCGGATTGGCCGACCCCTTCGGCGACTTGCCACAAGGGTTTATTGTTTGCCATCCTTCATTCATTTTAGTACTTTTTCCTGCACAAACAACATACCATTTTATTACCAGGAAATAAGTACTGACAATAATAAAAGTAAAGCAATTAAAGGGATTTTGGGTTGCTTCCAAAACAACGCCTTAGTTAACGTCGCGGCACGACGCAGTAGCGCCTTCAGAAGTCTTCCAAATATACCACTTCAACCAACGAAATCTCTTGACAATCTCCCAGATACAATTTCAGACGTTGACCGTTCACTATAAATTGAGGTCCTTCCTGATCTTTAACTTCTATGGCACCATTGATGAACACTCGCGTTACTCGAAATAGTCCAAACCATTTAGATTTGAGCTTTCCAGGGAAGAGTCTAAGTCGCGAGTTGTATAACAGAACCCAACCTCCTACCTTGAAGTTTCGCTTGAGTATCTGAGCATCATGCCATTTCTTCATCTTCTCTTTATAGATGGCTGAACATTCATATGACCTGAGTCTAAATTCATCCAGTTCGTTCAGCTGCTCTGTTTTCTCACTTGAAGTTTTTGACCAGTCCAAATTTAAATCTTTCAATGCCTATAATGCTTTATGTTTTAACACAACGGGTAGATGACAAGCCTTACCATAATACAATTGCTATGGAGACATCCCGATAGGTGTTTTGTAATGTAACGACCCGAGAGCACCCCCTAGTCGTTATCGGCGTATTCGACCTCTCGGAGGTCTTATACAAGCCCTTAGCATTCGTCATAGCATTTATCATAGAAAAATAGCGGAAAATTTAAAACTTTTTCATAATATAGCACAAGACATAAAAGTCACCTCATTTAAACCTTTAATACAAAATCGGAATACTACATCTCAAGGTAGCCATATAAAAAATGACTACAACACAAGAGGGACACAACCCTTCCAATACAAAAGAAACTACTATCTAGTACAGAGAACTTAAGGAAAATCTTTAACATAAAGGTCCTTGAATCTTTAAGGACACACCCGAACTTGGGAATAGTAAACCAAGCTCATCACTTCTAGGAAAGACCCTTTAGTCACCATCACCTACACTTGGTGTAAAAAGATGAAGAAGAATGATGTTAGTATAACAATGCACTAAGTATGATAACCATGCAAAACATACTCTTAAAAGGACATTTAGTTGGAAACCATGCATCATGCCTTTTTAGAGAAACTTCAAGAACATTTAGTACATTAGGCACAATATAAACCACATACATCATCATACACATGGAACCCATTCATAATTGCACAAAGAGCCACTTATAAAATTTTAGGCACATTCAATGCATACAATACATTACCTTCCTCTTTATCTTAACTCCTTTCCCCAAGCAACCCTTAGGGAATACTTGGTGGAATGTATCACCTTAAGGTTACCAAGGGTGAACTTACATATAGCCTTTATCAATCCAACCACATATATTCATAGAGTCATAAGCACACCATAAGACATAGTCTTCACATAGGAACCATCACCTAAGACAACCCACAAGTCAGACTAGTGCAATGTGCAAGTAGCATCCCATAATACTACTCACACCAAGTGTTCCTAGGAAGCCACCATAGACAAGGCATATCATATTCAACAAGTCATAACATCTTCATTTAACATTAGACATAAGACCAGCATACTTCATAACATCATATAAGGACTCATTCCTTTACTACATCATTAGTCATAACCCATTTAGTTTATATCATAGGTAAACCACCCTCACAACCCCTTCACAGGTTCACTTGTGCAATGTACACATGGAGTCCCATACCCCCACATATACTAAGCAAACCCATTAAGAAGTCATAAATGTAATTCACATGCATAATCATACTTCATGTCTTGACATAAGTAAAGTCAACCTTAACATGCTTTCATATTAACATACATAGACCATAGTCTTCATTA
>JAJOOR010016306.1:0-11477 GCA_036250505.1 Solanum acaule | reverse complement strand
ATGAGGACCTTCGTGATGAGTTGGGGAACATCACGTATACTCACACCATTTTTTTAAAGCATATTTTTGCATTTACAAGCTATTTTTTGGAAATTACCCAAATTTCTTAGTTTTTCGTGTGTATTAGCTCATGGATTAGCTCCCAAGGCACCAATGAGCTAATACAATTTCGTGTGTATTTTTTTGCTTTCGGCTTAATTTTGGTCGAAATTTTCCATGAACGTCCGTTACGAGCTTATTAATGGCGTGAGTTGGTCCTGAGGGGCAAACGAGTGCATTTTACATCCGTAATGAATTTGAGGAGCATTACTTATTGTCCCATTATTTTTAAGGCATATTTTTGCATTGACGAGTCAACTTTTTGGAATTATGTGACTTTCTTATTTTTTTTGTGTGCATTAGCTAATGGATCTAACGTATTGGGGCACCTGAAATTTTTTTCTTAAAAAAACTTTGTGAGGACCTCCGTATTGAGTACGGGGAGCATTACGTATAGTCCACCATTTTGAATGTATATTTTCGTATTTACGAGCCAACTTTTAGGAATTACGCATATTTCTTGGTTTTTTCATGTGTGTTAGCCCATGGATCAGGGGCCTTGGAGCACCCAAATTTTTTTCAGAAAAAACTTTATGAGGACCTATGTAATGAGTTAAAGAATCATCACGTATACTCATATCATTGTTCAACGCATATTTGTTTTATTTACATGTCATTTTTTAGGAATAACTCAAATGCTTCAGTTTTTCGTGTGTAATGCCTATGGATATGGCTACCCGGAGCATCCAAAAGATTTTTCTAAAAAAACTTTATGAGGACCTCTTTGATGGGTTGGGAAACCATCACGTATACTCACACCATTTTTAATGCATATTTTTGCATTTACAAGCCATTTTTTAGGAATAACCCAAATTCCTCAATTTTTCGTGTGTATTAGCCCGTGGATCTGGTTCCATGGAGCACCCAAAAATTTTGCTGAAAAACTTTATGAGAACCTCCGTAATGAATTCGGGTACCATCACGTGTACTCACACTATTTTTAACGCCTATTTTTGTATCTATCCTCAATTATTTAAGAATTACTCAAATTTCTCGATTTTTCGTGTGTATAGATCTAGTTCCCTGGAGCAATCAATTTTTTTTTCCTGAAAAAGCTTTATGAGGACCTTCGTGATGAGTTGGGGAACATCACGTATACTCACACCATTTTTTTAAAGCATATTTTTGCATTTACAAGCTATTTTTTGGAAATTACCCAAATTTCTTAGTTTTTCGTGTGTATTAGCTCATGGATTAGCTCCCAAGGCACCAATGAGCTAATACAATTTCGTGTGTATTTTTTTGCTTTCGGCTTAATTTTGGTCGAAATTTTCCATGAACGTCCGTTACGAGCTTATTAATGGCGTGAGTTGGTCCTGAGGGGCAAACGAGTGCATTTTCAAGTTCAATGGAGCCCCAAAGCAGGAAAGAAAAATTAGGTTTTACTATTTTTCGTGTGCTATAGTCCATAGACTTTTGGTGAGTCAGGAATTGGCTTGTTTTTTGCCAAAATTTGTCGTGGATGTCGTTACGACCTTATTAATTGTGTGAGTTGGTCCTTAGGGCAAACATGCGCATTTTCAAGTTCAAAAGAGCCTAAAAAAAAGAAAAAAATTTAGATTGTATCGATTTTTATGTGATATAGTCCATGAATTTTTGGTGATTCAGGATTTCTCGGCTTGTTTTTGGCCAAAATTTTCCAAGGAAATCGGTTACGAACTTATTAATGGCGTGAGCTGGTCCCGAGGGGGAAACAAGTGAATTTTCAAGTTCAAATAAGCCTTGAAGTAGGAATTTTTGGTGAATTAGGATTCCGACTTGTTTTTGGTCGAAATTTTTCATGAACGTCCCTTACGACCTTATTAATGGTGTGGGTTGGTCCCGATGGGAAAACAGGTGCATTTTCAAGTTCAAACGAGTCCCAAAACAGGAAAAATTAATTTTTGTCAATTTTTGTGTGCTAGTCCATGATTTTTTGGTGATTTAGGATTTTGGTTTGTTTTTTGGTCAAAATTTTTCATGAACGTCCCTTACGACCTTATTAATGGCGTGAGTTGATCTCGAGGGGCAAACAGACGCATTTTCACGTTCAAATGAGCCCCAAAGCAGAAAAAACCAGATTTTACCCATTTTCGTGTGCTATCCATGGATTTTTGGTGATTCAGGATTCCAACTTCTTTTTTATCAAAACTTTTTATGGACGTTTGTTACGACCTTATTGATGACATAAGTTGGTCTCGAGGGGCAAATGACCGCATTTTCAAGTTCAATCGATCCTCAATACAAGAAAAATCAGATTTTACCAATTTTCATGTGCTATAGTTTATATCCCATTGATTGTGTTTTCCGGAGCACCCATATTTTGTTTCTAAAAAAATTTATGAGGACCTCTGTATTGAGTTGGGGAACCATCACGTATACTCACATCATTTTTTAACGTATCTTTTGTACTTACATGTTATTTTTTAGGAATTTAATAAATTCTTCAATTTTTTGTGTGTATTAGCCTATAGAACTTGAGTTGATGCTAAAACGTAAATTTGTTGCCACTAAAAACAAGCATTCGTGACAACAACTATCGCCATTAAAACATATAAGTCGCTATTAAAAGTCAGTATTAGTGGCAACTATAATCGTCGCTAAAACATATATAAGTCGCTACTAAAAGAATGTATTAGTGACAACTATAATTGCCGCTAAAAGATATATAAGTCGCTATTAAAAGAATGTATTAGTGACAACTATAATAGCCGGTAAAAGATATAAAAGTCGCCACTAAAAGTCAATATTAGTGACAACTATAATCACCACTAAAAGTTTGTATTAGTGACAACAATAGTCGCCTAAAACATATATTAGTCGCCACTAAAAGTCTGTATTAGTGACTACCACAGTCGCCGCTAAAAAGTATACTAGTCGCCACTAAAAGTCTTTATTAGTGACAACAATAGTCGCCGGTAAATGTCAGTATTAGTGACAACCAAAGTCGCGGCTAAAACATATATTTGTCGCCACTAAAAGACTATATTAGTGACAACCAAAGTCGCCGCTAAAAAATATATTAGTCGCCACTAAAAGTAAGTATTAGTGACAACTAAAGTTGCCGCTAAAATTATATTAGTTGCCACTAAAACTTTGTATTAGTGACAACTGATGTCGCCGCTAAAACATATATTAGTCGCCACAAAGCCAATATTAGTTACAACTTGTGTCGCCGCTAAAAATTATATTAGTTGTCACTAACAGTCAGTATTAGTGACAACTAAAATCACCGCTAAATATTATATTAGTCGCCAGTAAAAGTTTGTATTAGTGACAACTAAAGTCGCCGCTACAATGTATATTCGTCGCCACTAAAAGTCAGTATTAGTTACAACATAAGTCGCCGCTAAAACGTAAATTAGTCGCCACTAAAAGTTTGTATTAGTGACAACTAAAGTCACCACTAAAACATATATTAGTCGCCACTAAAAGTCTGTATTAGTTGCTTATAAAAACATACTAAGTCGCCACTAAATGTCAGTATACCAAAGTCGCGGCTAAAACAAATATAAGTCTCCACTAAAAGTCAGTATTAGTGAAAACTAAAGTCGCCGCTAAATATAAGTCGCCACTAAAAACAATATTGGTGACAATTCTAATCGCCGCTAAAACATATATAAGTCGCCTGACTGTATTAGTGACAACAATAATCGTCACTAAAAATATATAAGTCGCCACTAAAAGACTGTATTAGTGACAACTTATTGATGCTTGATTGTTAACTGATTTCCTTAAATCTGATATTGGGTTCATGAATTTATTGGTGCACTGTTGTAAATATTACTGCATTTTTGGCTCCTACTTTGATCTGGTATATTTACTTCAGTTTATTACTTCTGATTTGCGGGTTGCCTATTTTTTATTGTTATTTTTTGTGTTTTGTTGTGTTGATTATTGTGCACTTAATGAATATAACCGATTAGTTTGCAAATACCTTAGAGATTCTAGTGAATGCTGGTAGACTAGGGAGACTCAAGGGATACTAATGGAGAAGGCGTTTTAGTAGATGGGGGACCTAAGGGAGCAAGTGGTGGAGGTTAGAAAGATCGAAGTTACTTGGACTCGAGTGCGGGTATCTGATACAGGTGCATATCTAGAGGTCGAATCCTCTATGACCAAAATTTTAAGATTTAGGGATACGAATATGATACGAGTGCCGAACTCAGCTAAACATAGAGTTATAAAATATAAATTATGAGATATAGGTATTCCATGTTGGTCAATGTCACCTTAGGTTTTGTTTTGATTACAATAATCATTGAATCTGTCCAAAATTTCTCCCTTGAATTTGGTCAAAGTATCTAAACCCCCTTGACCAGATCGGGTACAGATCTCACACCCACGTCGTGTCGACATAGGTACATCATCGAAAGTGAATAGTCTGAGCAACTTAGAGAAAAATCAATAACACGATGATAACTATTAAGGTAGTCATTAGAGGGCATACTTTGAACTTTATTAGTGAACGTTGTAAGTGGGGTTGGACGAGGAGGTCAAGAAACACTTTTGGGAGGATTAGGACGAGGTGGTAAGGGGGTATAACACTCACCGAGAAGCTATTTATTGGTGGAGAATTGAATGGCCACATCAGGGCAACCTCAAGCGCTTTTGACGATGTACATGGAGGCTTTGGTTTTGGGGATAGAAACAGAGAAAGAGCCTCACTTCTAGATTTTGTTGAAGCTTTTGAGTTGGTGATATTTAATTCATATTATCTTAAAGAAGACCATTTGGTCACCTTAGATAGATTACTAGCTCCTTAGAAATAGTGAAAAAAGCCTTTCTAAGGACAACAAGGTTATCCCGAGTAAGAATCTTACTACCTACATAAGATCTTGGCTATGGACTCGGAGATTAAGAGGGAAAGGATGAAAACGAATATGTATGACTGGCAAAGGATCAAATAGGGTGGCTTGACCCTTGCTAAGAGAGATGGGATGAGAATTGATTGGAATGGAGTCTTGATGAGCAGTGGAGATGTGAACAACATGTGGGATAGAACAACTAGTTGCATTAAAAAAACAGCCAGAGAGGTGCTTAGGGTTTCAACGGGTACCTTTGGTGGTTATCGAGGATATTGGTGGTGGAATGGAGAAGTCAAAGGCTAATTAAGTGGAAGTAAAGAAGGTTGCATATGCAAAGTTAGTTTAGAGAAAAAACGAGGGGGGGAAGTGAATGAATAAAGAAAGGCATAACGTAACAATGTAGGCGAATATGACGGCAAAAAGGTCAGCTTTCGAATACTTGTATTTTGAACTAGGGAAACAAAGGTGGATATAAGAAGTTGTACATGCTCACCAAGGTAAGTGAGAGAAAGGCTCGAGATTTGGATTAAGTGAATTGTATCAAATATGATGAAGGCAAAGTGTTGGTGAAAGACACATTCATTAGACGAAGATGGTGAGCATACTTTCATAAACTCTTGAATGAAAAAGGGATAGAGACATTGTGTTGGGTGATTTGGAGCACTTTGAGTGACATCGAGATTTTGCGTATCGTAGGCGTATTATGGTTAAGAAGGCTAAGGGTTTTATTTGTAGGATGAGTAGGGGAAGAAAGAGCGGACCATAAGAGATTCTATGAAATTTTGGAAGAGCACAGGCAGGTGAAGTATGCAATGGCTCACTGGTTGTTTAATGCCATTTTAAAGCAATAATGATTTTGTAGTACAAGAACAAGGGTGATATCCAAAACTGCAATAATTACACGGGTTATAAGCTACTAAGTCACACTATGAAAGTTTGAGAGAGGATGTGGAGATTAGGGGCGAGTCCATCTTTGAGAACTAGTTTGAATGGATGTCGCGGATATCAACTACAAAAAGTACCTAAAAAAAGTTTTGAATTTTTTTTATAAGGACCTCTATAATGAGTTGGGGAACCATCACATATAGTCACACCATTTTTAACGCATATTTTTGCATTTACATGTTTTTTTAAGAATTACCCAAATTCCTCAATTACCTATAGATCTAGCTTCCTGAAGTACCCAAAAAAAATTCTGAAAAAACTTTAAGAGGACCTCCGTAATGAGTTGGGTAACCATCACCTATACTTACACTATTTTTTCGCATTTACAAATCATTTTTTAGGAATTACTCAAATTCTTTAGTTTTTCGTGTGTAATAGACCATGGATTAGGCTCCCCGGAGCACCCCAATTTTTTTGTAAGAAAACTTTATGGGACGTTCATAATGAGTTGGGAACCATCAAGTATACTCACACTATTTTTTTAACACATATTTTTGCATTTACAGGTCATTTATTAGTAATTACCCATATTCCTCAGTTTTTCGTATGTATTAGCCCATGCATCTGGACCCTTGGAGTACCTTAATTTTTTCCTGAAAAAACTTTATAAAGACCTTCGTAATAAGTTGGGGAACCATCATGTATACTCACATCATTTTTAATGCATATTTTCGCATTTACAAGCCTTTTTTTAAGAATGACTCAAATTTCTTTATTTTTTGTGTATATTAGCCCATGGATCTAGCTCCCCGGATTAACCAAATGTTTTTTCTGAAAAGATCTTTATGAGGACCTCCGTAATTAGTTGGAGAACCATCACATATACTCATACAATTTTTTGAAACATATTTTCGCATTTACAGGCCAATGTTTAGGAATTACCCAAATTCCTCGGTTGCTCGTGTGTATTAGCCCATGAATCTGGCTCCTCGGAGCAACCACAATTTTTTTTCTCAAAAGAATTTAGAAAGACCTCTATAATGAGTTGGAGAGCCATCACGTATACTTACACCATTTTTTAAGAATATTTTTGCATTTGCAAGCTATTTTTTAGGAATTACCCAAATTTATCGATTTTCATGTGTAACTAGCCCATGAATCTGGATCCCCAGAGCACCCAAGAAAATTTACTAAAAAACTTTATAAGGACATCTATATTGAGTTGGGGAACTATCACGTATACTCACACTATTTTTAACACATATTTTTGCATTTACAGGATATTTTTAGGAATTACCCAAATTTCTCGGTTTAACACATGGATCAGGGTCCCCCGGAGCATCCAAAAATATTTTCTGAAAAAACTTTATGAGGATTTCTATATTGAGTTGGGGAACCATCACGTATACTCACACCATTTTTAACGCATATTTTCTCATTTACATGCCATTTTTTAGGATTCACCTGAATTCCTCAAATTTCGTGTGTATATTAGCCCATGGATCTGACTCTCGGAAGCAACCAAAAAGTTTTTCTGAAATTTTTTTATGAGGACCTCCGTAATGAGTTGGGTACCATCATATATACTCACACAATTTGTTTAACACATATTTTGACATTTAAAGGCCATTTTTTTAGGAATTGTCCAAACTACTCAGTTTTTCGTGTGTAATAGCCCATCGATCTGGCTCTCTAGAGCACCTAAAAAAAATTGTGAAAAATCTTTATTAGGACCTCCGTAATGAGTTGGGGAACCATCACGTATACTTACACCATTTTTTTATCGCATATTTTTGTATTTATATGTCATTTTTTAGGAATTACTCAAATTCTTTAGTTGTTTTTGTGTGTATTAGCCATAGATCTAGCTTACCGGAGCACCCAAAAAAATATCCTGAAAAAACTTTGTGAGGACCTCTGTAATGAGTTTGGGAACCATCACGTATACTCACACCATTTTTAACTCATATTTTTGTATTTAGATGCCATTTTTTAGGAATTACCCAAATTCCTCGATTTTTCGTATGTATTAGCCCATTGATTTAGATCCCCTTAACACCCAAAAAATTTTCTAAATTTTTTTTATGAGGACCTCTGTAGTGAGTTGGGGAACCATCACGTATACTCACACTATGTTTTAACACATATTTTTGTATTTACATGACATATTTTAGGAATTACCCAAATTTCTTGATTTTTCGTATGTTAAAGCCTATGGATCTGGCTTCCCGGAGCACCCAAAAAATGTCTGAAAAAACTTTATGAGGACCTTCATAATGAGTTGGGGAACCATCACGTATACTCACACAATTTTTTTAACGCACATTTTCGCATTTACATGCCATATTTTAGAAATTATCTATATTCATCAGTTTTTCGTGTGTATTAGCCCATGGATCTGGCTCTCCGGAGCACCCAATATTTTTTATGAAAAAACTTAATGACTACCTCGGTAATGAGTTAGGGAACCATCATGTTACTCACACCATTTTTTTAACGCATATTTTTGCATTTACAGGTCATTTTTTAGGAATTACCCAAATTCCTTATTTTTTTCGTGTGTATTAACTCATGGATCTGGCTCCCTGGAGCACCCTAAACAATTTCTGAAAAACTTTATGAGGACATCTGTAATGAGTTGGGGAGCCATCACGTATACTCATACAATTTTTAACACACATTTTCGCATTTACAAGCCATTTTTAAGGAGTTGCCAAATTTCTCAGTTTTTCGTGTGTATTAGCTCATGGATTTGGCTCCCCGGAGCACCCAAATTTTTAGTTTGAAAAAACTTTATGAGGCCATTGAGTAAAACCTTTACGCAATCATCTGTATGGAGTTGGGGGAGCAGTATGTGAAGGCTCGCCATTTTTTGCACAT
Organism: Solanum acaule; assembly: GCA_036250505.1. Classification (NCBI taxonomy): domain Eukaryota; kingdom Viridiplantae; phylum Streptophyta; class Magnoliopsida; order Solanales; family Solanaceae; genus Solanum; species Solanum acaule. The sequence continues at coordinate 2,826 of JAJOOR010016306.1, read as the reverse complement.
ATTTTGGGAATTTATGAGCCATTTAACAAGAATTAGGCGATTTTCTCATTATTTTTTTTTTTTGTATGTGTTAGCTCATGAATATTATAGTGATATGACTTTAAGACGATTTTTTTTTGCAAAACCTTTATGGAACCCTCCGTGACTTGGGGGTGCAGTACGACATACAAAAAACCTCACCATTTTTTGCACATATTTTGGACATTTAGGATCCACTTTACAAGAATTAGGCGCATGAATATTTTGGTGATATGGTGTCCAGACTTTTTTTTTTTGCAAAACTTATACGAAACCCTCCGTAAGGAGTTGGGGGAGAAGTATGTGAAGCCTCACCATTTTTTACACATATTTTAGGCATTTATGAGTCATTTAACAAGAATTAACCGATTTACTCAATTTTTCGTGTGTTAGCCCATGAATAAATTTAGTATATGGCTTATAGGCAAATTTTTTGAAATTTTTTTATGATCCCTCTGTAATGAATTAGGGCATTTGCTCATTTGATAATATTGTATAAGAATTGAGAGAGAACTTTATAATTTTCACATCTTGTGATGTTTTCATGTCTATAAGAAATACAACTAAGAAATTCAAATGCTATGCCAAACAAATCTTCAAGTTCATATCAATAGGACCTCATATTGCATGGTCAAACGAGCCCTAAATATACTTTTTCAGAAGTGTTTTGGAGAAAGTACTTTAAAAAAAAAAACAGGTTTGACCTCCCCAAAGACTTTCCAAGTTACGCCTTTTCCAAATTTAGATATTTTACGAAACATGTAAATAAGTTAGAAATACTTGTAAGCTATCTTACCAAATACTTACTTTATAAATGGTATTGAACTATGATATACCACAAACAACTGATCTTATTAAGCAACTATTGTCTATTTTCAATGTAGAACTATTGCAGACTTCTTTCAAGCTGTTCTGTACATTCAATTGCAGCTTTAACAATGTTTCAATGTATAACGAAAAATCGCCTTTAACATCTACGAACAACCAATAGCCAATAACCTGAACATAACCAATGCAAGCTATGAGATCTTTGTACACCTAACAATTAACAAAACTGTATCTGGAAGATTGAGTCCTTCGACGTTTCAAGAGGGGTCTAAAATTCTTCTGACCATTACTGATTGCTTCTGAACGATCCCATGGGACTTAGCAGCCACTATCAGAAATTGCAAGCATTCAGCATTTATTCCACCTTCTTATCCTAATCAATCAAAAGATCCAATTGTTAAAAAGGTCACACCAAGAGTAATTAACTTTAGAATGTCTTATCGGAGATGCTCAAGTCTACAAGAATGTGAGGAAACATGGAAACCACAAGTCGGAAAACTCTGTTACTGCTGCCAATAGCTGAAGCAGCAATAGAGGATCTGGATGTGACGTCCTCAGACGTCAAAATAAAACTATGAGAATGTCCAGTGCATGTAAAGAAAGATTTGCTAAAAGTAATACCTCATTCACTTACTAGAAGTCAGGTAAATAGTACTCTCTAAGCTAGATTGTTTTCACGACTTCTTGTTTCGTATAGCATCTCAAGATAATGATACTATATGATAATTTACCAAACTAGTTATCAAGTGAACTATCATATTGGAAATGAAATGTGATCAGATATATATAAAATAAAAGGTTGTGTTAAAAAAGATGCATTTCAATTATTCCTAGTTGTCCATTCCTTAGTTATTTGGAACGCTTTGCTTTTCCCACAAAATCTTGATTTGAACTGCCTTTTTTACCTGCATTGTAGGCAATCCCATCCATAAATTGTTCCAACACCATCCCTTTCTAAGTTACCGACCCAGAAAGAATGGTTAAATAATCCTTTAGAAGAGTTTGAATTCACCACACTGTTAACTCGCATTCTATCTGGTGAACACTAAACCATGCAAGATACAGAAGAAATCACATTAGACAACGAAAAAACTGGCATCAATACAACCTAAGAACAGCAAGCTTATAAAGGCAGCATGCCATGCATGTAGTTATTAACATCCCTCCCTATTCTTCTCAAACACTTGAAATGCATATTAATATCAAAAGTTTTACCCAATCAACTGACCAGAAGACAGATTCTTTACTCAAAGACAATTAATTAGGGGCACTAAAATGTTTCAGAGGGAAAAATTCTTCATTTGGAAATGCATGATATTTACACACCACGGTGTAAAGAGAAAGAGGAACAGCCACCATGACAATTAATTTTCTCCACCCTCAGCCACCCAGATCCCAACTCATCCAAAAACAAAGGGGCAAAAAAAGAAAAGAGAAGAAAAAGGAAAAGATGTGACTTACTGTATCCTGTGAACAATCTTTGGCTGCATGTGATATCTCATTAACAGTTGAATCACTGAACCCATTACTTGTATCATGCTTCTCTTTGTTGAGTGCAAACTGAAGCTGCTTCTCCACAGACTTAAAGATAGATGTCCGTTTAGACCTTAATCGATATGGAGGAGAGGCATTAAATGCTTGACTGTTGTACAGACCACCATTGAAAGAATTTCTTGAAGAAACTCCATTATGCATGCTAGATTTGTGTGAGCAATCATATTGGATCTCGTCACACGCATCAATAGGTTTTTCCTTACAGAGATCTCCATCTGACTTCCCCAATTTATTAGTTGGCGTTGAAAGTTCACCTTGAGTCTTTCTTTTCCTTAATATGGAAGGCGTATTTGGGAAGCTTCTAGCAGCAATTCTCAGTACAGATTCAGGAGTTTGTGCACATAGGCTACGGCCCTTTGTACTAGGTGGAGTGAAGAAACCATTCGGTGATGGGCTTGGACTTGCATCAGATTCACATTGTGCCCG
>JAJOOR010016300.1:0-15669 GCA_036250505.1 Solanum acaule | reverse complement strand
ATTGAAATATGGTCAATGCAATAGAGTCTGACTGAACTGTGGGAGCTACTAATAACCGACATAAAACCACATGAGCTAAATGTGGAGTCCGATGTATACGCCCCATCGAGAGGACCCAATATACCCTGCCAGAGGTATAGAGGCATGATAGCGTGATCATTAAACTGATGTTTCCCACAGAGGGGACTTACACCCACGTGGCTCGTAGTTCTGGGACTATATGGGTACGCTGAACCCTAGTCCAACTCGGTATTATGCTACTCCTAATGAAATAAGTGGTTAACTGGTTATGACTGAATTTCTGTAAATACTGGATAGCTCGAAATTGAACATGCAAACTGAGAATGCAACAATTAATCTGATAATGATGCATTTATAAACTGAGGCATGTATAACTGAATAACTGAAATACTGAATAGCTCAAAATACTGACATATAGATACTCATACTTGAAAACTCCTTTTTAGAAAATAATTCACTTTCTATTTAGTCATCTAAGAAGGGTTTTTCAAGTTTTCAACATGAAAATTTTTTCAATGTAATTCGGGGACTGAAGCGAAATTTCAATTCAAGGCCTAAAATATAAACAAACGTCGTATATATATTTATTCAAATTTTATTTCTATAAGTAATAAGTTGACAAATATTGAATAAAGATAAAAGTTAGAACTATAGAATCTAAAGAAGTTGATGACTTGGTATACCCCATTTTAATATACTTGAAACTAAAATTTAAAAACAAATAAAAAAGAATTTGTAATGCACTTTGTCCAACATTTTTCACTATTAATTCTTATTTTTTACAAAGTACAAAGGATGTTCAAGTAGGTAAAATAATATATTTTTAAAATATTATACTTTTAATCATAAATAATTAATTTTTTCTATAAAATTTTTAACACGTAATTTATTCTTAATAAAAATTTGGGGCGTAAGCCTTATTTTATAAAGCATAGAGCCGCCCTATATTGACTAGTAAGTGTTAAAGAATTTGGAATTATTAGTAACATAAGACAATATTATGGACAAAAAAAAATCATATTTAACACAATTTGTAAATTTCTGACTCAATGGCATGTGTTGTGTAAGGTCCACAAACACATATAGACACTTGACTTTTTGTTTTTTCGAATTTACTCATTATTCGATATCATAGGGATTTGAATTTATATCGAAAAGTTCTACATCTAGAAGAAAGAAAATAATGAAGAAAACGTAGCAGTTAATAAGAAAAGCAGTGTCAAGTCTAAAAAAAATTGTGGATTAATTAACAATCTGGAGAATCAAACATTCACCGATAAAGTTGAATTTTAACTTAAACGGAAGGGGTAATAATGTAATTTCAACAATAAATAAGAAGAGACTGAAATTTTTACATAAATCTCATTCGTCGAATGCGTTTTATGCCTTATTTTCTTAGCTCTTTCAATTTAGGCATCAAAGAAGGATTTTCCAAGTTTTCAACGCCATGACCTTTTTTTAAAAGTCAAAAATAAAATTGTAGGTCGAGAAAATAAAAATAGGGAAGGGGATTAAAATTGTGGAGAATCGAATATTCACCGATAAAGTTGAATTATAACTTAAACGGAAGGGGTAATAATGCAATTTCAATAATAAATAAGAAGAGATTGAAATTTGTACATAAAGCGCATTCATCTTATATTCTCAGCTCTTTTTATTTAGGCATCTAAGAAGGGGTTTTCAAGTTATTAACGCCATGACATTTTTTTGAAAGACAAAAAATAAAATTGTGGGTCGAGAAAAGAAAAATAAGGGATGGGATTAACAATCTGGAAAATCGAACATTCACTGATAAAGTTGAATTTTAATTTAAACGGAAGGGGTAATAATGTAATTTCAACAATAAATAAGAAAAGACTGAAATTTGTACATAAATCGCATTCACCAAATGTGTTTTATGTCTTATTTTATCGGTTCTTTCAATTTAGGCATCTAAGAAGGGTTTTCTAAGTTTTCAACGCCATGACCTTTTTTTAAAAGTCAAAAACTAAAATTGTGGGTCGAGAAAAGAAAAATAGGGGAGGGGATTAACAATGTGGAGAATCAAACATTCACCGATAAAGTTAAATTTTAACTTAAACGAAAGAGGTAATAATGTAATTTAAATAATAAATAATAAGAAGACACTGAAACTTATATATAAATCGCATTCGGCGAATGCGATTTATGCCTTATTTTCTCAACTCTTTCTATTTAGTCATCTAAGAAGGATTTTTCAAGTTTTCAACGACATGAATTTTTTTTAAAACAAAAATAATAATATTGTGGGTCGAGAAAAGAAAATATAGGTGATGTGATTAAAATTGTGGAGAATCGAACATTCACCGATAAAGTTGAGTTTTAACATAAACGGGAGGGATAATAATGTAATTTCACCAATAAATAAGAAGAGACTGAAATTTGTACATAATCTCATTCGACGAATGTGTTTTATGCCTTATTTTCTCAGCTCTTTCAATTTAGGCATCTAAGAAGGGTTTACAAACCCGAGACCAAACTAACCCGACATTATATATGTAATTTAAAAATTTTTATTTTGTACATAAAAATATTTACTTTGATATAATTTTAAAATATTTCTTATACTATTTCATAGTTTTTATCTTTTAATATATTATTTCAAGTTTAAAACTTAGAATTCAGAATGGTCCAATAAAGATTATAGTTCATAGATGTAGATAATTATAATAAAACTTAAATCAAAATCAAATTGATATTAATGCAAAAAGAAAATCAATTCAACACTAATAATGACAATAATATTGAATATTTGTTTTTTAGTTTTACATTGGTTTAGATAATAAAATACATAATCTAATTTTAATTTTGGGATAAGGGTCTGAAAAATACCCAACTTTGGTCGGATTTGCTGGTGCGATACTAAACTTTCATGAGGACCTATTTCCTCCCTAGACTATTTAATACCGTATTTTAAATAGATATATTTGCCCATGTGGACATAAAAAAGAATGCAAAATTATTAAAAGTAATGTGTCCATGTGAGCACATATATACCTTTAAAATACACTATTAAATAGTTCAGGGGATAAAAAATATGGTATTAAATAGTGTAGGGAGGTAATAGGTCCTTATAAAAGTTTAGTATCGCAACAACAAATCCGACCAAAGTTGGGGTATTTTTCAGACCCTTATCCCTTTAATTTTCCTTAAATATTCAGTAATGTAACTAATACTTATTAAACTTATTTTAGCATGATTTAATAATTTTAAATTATGATCATTTTCATTATGACTTTGCAATATTTATTTTATATGATGATTTCATTATTATTTTTATTGAATATTTTAGTGTTATCAGTATTCATATCATATTTTGTATTATTTTCTTATGAAACACCTTAGATAATTGTATTTTGGTTGGACTAAAGAAATATTTGGAGCGCAAGTTAATTATATGTTTGTATGCAAACTTTACCGAAAAAATCCGAAAATCTGAAAAAAGAAATCCGAGGTTTATTAGTTTGATTTGATTTATAGATTTAAAAATTCGACACAATGGTTTGGTTTGGTATTTGAAAAACCCGAACCAACCCGAGGTTGAAAAACCCAAAAAAATCCAAATTTTGTTAGTTTGGTTTGGTTTATAAATTTAAAATTTTTACACAAATAATTTAATTTGATATTTAAAAAGCTTGAACCAACCCGATCTTGTACACCCCTAAAACAGGTTTCACAAATTGCATTTCAAATCACAATTATGTTCTTCCCACACTCTTAACACATCTAATCTTCACATTCACCTGTAGTCCCACCCACCCCTATCCTTTACCCCTATGTACATAACCCGAGAAAATAGGTTATTAAAAATTCACTTATTTTTCTAAATACCCAAACAGATAATCATTAAAAGTGGTCCATTGAATGTGGCTTGCTGCCTGTCTTGGCCCCTCTTCCACACACACATTTTTGTTATTGTTTTTTTCCTTATGGGAAAATTACATTTTTTTGTCAATCAAATAAAATTATAATAATATCAATTATTTAACTGATTTATTTATATTTCTTTTCTTTTTTTACAAATCCCAAGATGAGGATTACAAGCAGGGGCTTGGAGAAAGTAGAATTAATGATGATATGTTGATCGAGTCAAATATGAAAAATTAATTCACACAGACGATGATCGACAAGTTGGCAAGCAAGTGTTGAAAAAATATGCACTAAATAGTACGATAGACAATATTATGGAAAAAATGGTCACAATTATATTTAAAAGTATACTGTAAAGTCTACTACGAGTCCTCTTCTGACTCAATGTGTGTTGTAAGGTCCACATGAATAGAGACTTGACTAAAGCAAGTGTATGTTAATTGAATTTGAATCTAAACATAATTCTTCTTCAAAAGATTTAGTAAAATGATCGAATTGTGGTGAGATGAATATATGATCTCAAGTATTCATAATTAGAGGTTTTAAATTTAAGTTTTGAGTATCATGAAAATATTCTATTAGGAAGCGCTTCTCTTTTAAATAAGACTTATGTGACATGAATTTGAATTAAATTTGCACTCTAATACAAATATCAAATACTGAACGAGAAATCCAAAGAAAGCAGTACTCTTAAGAGATCATTTGGTAGGGTAAGAGATAATAATCTCGGGATAATTAAAATGTAAAATATCTTACGGTTGATTAAAGGTATAAGTTAATTCCCACCATTATAGCGAGATAGCGAATCTCATTGGATATCTCAATCCATAGAATAACTTTATCTATTTCATCTTTCATAAGCAACACAAATCCAAATTAATTTGAATTTCAATATGAATATCAAACGCTAAACGAAAATCAAAATAAAATAGTACTTGAGGAGAAGAGAGTAAGACTTAGGTCGTCTAATACTTGGAAAGAGTTAATTATATTGGTGTAACAACAAATTTTGTGCTTCAAAAATATCCAGCGTAATTCCACAAGTGAAGTATGAAAGAGTAAATAACCTTATCTTTATTTTGTGAAGATATAGAGAAATTGTTTCCTATAGATCCTCGACTCAAGAGATACATATAGATAAGACATGCATAGTAATAAAATCCATTTGATGATGAAAAAGTCAATTCTTGAACGCTCATGTAGCCATTATTTTCCCTACTACTTCTATTCCAACTTTCACTACCTCCAATCCAAACATGAGTTTATCAATTATGTCACTGGAATTTTCCGATGATGATGATGAGTCTTGAACTACGAGTATTTTATCTCCTAATTCATATGAATACTTCAAAGTCCCAAAACTTTTATTGCTATTTGAATCATACCTACGCACTGACAAATTACACTCTCCTTTCTTAAAAGGTCTTATTATAGTGAGGTTTAACTTGCCAACATACTTGTCATCTGAGAAACTCCTTTCGCAAAACAACTCAATAACAGCATCAACATACCCTCGTATGATATCTTTCTCGGGCACGAAGAAGCAAAACCTAGTATTCCACTCAGGATTCGTCTTGTTCACAAGATCAACTTCCGTGCACTTGCTCTTCCCTGCTATTGAAACCTTTGCGTAAACTTTCATTTCCCCAAAGGCTCGAACATCTATAAGGTCTCTAGCAGAATGGATGGTAAAATAGAAATACCTTGCCTCCATATTATTATGAGTTTCGAAAAACAATTTCTTTCCTGACAACTTTTTTCTATTCTTTTTAGATACTGCATGACTAACCTAACTCATCTATTTATAGACTAAGGAATTAGTGATGATATGTTGATCGAGTCAATATGAAAAATTACTCCACGCGGTCAACGATTGATTGACTCAGGGGCTGCTCAATGAATTCGGCTCAACGTAATTCGGGGCCTAAAGCAAAATTTCAATTCGAGGCCTAAAATATAAAAAAACTTCGTATATATATTTATTCAAATTTTATTTCTATAAGTAATAAGTTGACAAATATTGAATAAAGATAAGAGTTAGAACTATAGAATCTAAAGAAGTTGATGACTTGGTATACTCCATTTTAATATGCTTGACGTAATGTTTGAAACTAAAATTTAAAAACAAATAAAAAAGAATTTGTAATGCACTTTGTCCAACACTTTTCACTATTAATTCTTATTTTTAACAAAGTACAAAGGATGTTCAAGTAGGAAAAATAATATATATTTAAAATATTATACTTTTAATCATAAATAATTAATTGTTTCTATAAAATTTTTAACACTTAATTTATTCTTGATAAAAATTTGAGGCCTAAGGCGTAAGCCTTAGTTTATAAAAGCATAAAGCCGCCCTAGATTGACTAGTAAGTGTTAAAAGAATTTGGAATTATTAGTAACATAAGACAATATTATGGACCAAAAAAAAATCTTATTTAACACAATTTGTAAATTTCTGACTCAATGGCATGTGTTGTGTAAGGTCTACAAACACAAATAGATACTTTGAATTTTTGTTTTTTCGAATTTACTCAGTATTCGATATCATAGGGATTTGAATTTATATCGAAAAGTTTTACATGTAACTAGAAGAAAGAAAATAATGAAGAAAACGTAGCAGTTAATAAGAAAAGTAGTGTAAAGTCTAAAAAAAACAATAACAACAATAAAATAATGTGATAATCGAAATACAATAAACAACATATGACAGAGATTCCAAGGGTACGACTAGTACAATGACAGGCACTACCAAGCCTAAATCTTCACAAGACAAGACAACCCTTTAATTTATCCTAATACGCGGCCTCCACTACTCTATCCTATCTTAAATCATGTCTTCAATAATATGAAGTTACATCATTTCCTGTTTAATTATCTCTCCAAAAGACTTCTATATTATTATATTGTCTCAAGACGTTAAAAACATGCGTATTTTAAGTAAACCATAAAAAGACTAGGTTGGTTTGATCAGTTTATAAGTTCACTCAAAACATCATGAAATTAACCACACTTATCCCTCTCTAAAAATAAATCATAACAAATTAACCACACAAAACTTTTCTAGACACTGCTGGGGTTTTAAAGTTAAATGAATTGACAATTCTAAAAATTTGTCCTTAATTTTCTATCTTACTTGGATTTAACAATATGGAGAATCAAATATTCACCGATAAAGTTAAATTTTAGATAGCTATAATCAATTGAGATATGAAGATTCTCAAAATAAATAAATAAGTAATTCATGTTGAGTATAATTTTTTTAATCTTTTCTTGATATAATAAAAATAATAAATAAAAGAAATAAATATATTTTAAAAATAGTGGACAAATAAAATTAAATGGAAAGGGGTTATAAAATAATTTCAACAATAAATAAGAAAGACTGAAACTTACATATAAATCGCATTCGCTGAATGCGTTTTATGCTTTATTTCTCAGCCCTTTCTATTTAGGCATCTAATAAGGGTTTTTTAAGTTTTTAACATCATGACCTTTTTTTAAAAAACAAAAAATAAGATTGTGGATCGAGATAAGAAAAATAGGGTAGGGGATTAACAATCTGGAGAATCAAACATTCACCGATAAAGTTAAATTTTAGGTGGTAATCAATTGAGATATGAAGATTCTCAAAAAAAATAAGCAAATAATATTGAATATAAAATGGAAAAAATAATTATATTTTCTTGATATGATAAAGTAAGGAAATAAATATATTTTAAAAATAGTGGACAAATAAAATTAACAGAAGGGATAATATAATAATTTCAACAATAAATAAGAACAGACTGAAACTTATACATAAATCGCACTCGCCAATGCGTTTTATGCCTTATTTTGTCAGCTCTTTCTATTAAGGCATCTAAGAAGGGTTTTTCAAGTTTTCAACGCTATGACCTTTTTTTAAAAGACAAAATCTAAAATTGTGGGTCGAGAAAAGAAAAATAGGGGAGGGGATTAACAATGTGGAGAATCGAACATTCACCGATAAAGTTAAATTTTAACTTAAATGAAAGAGGTAATAATGTAATTTCAACAATAAATAAGAAGACACTGAAACTTATACATAAATCGCATTCGGCGAATGCGTTTTATGCCTTATTTTCTCAACTCTTTCTATTTAGTCATCTAAGAAGGGTTTTTCAAGTTTTCAACAACATGAAAAAAAATTTAACGTAATTCGGGGCCTGAAGCGAAATTTCAATTCAAGGCCTAAAATATAAACAAACGTCATATATATATTTATTCAAATTTTATTTCTATAAGTAATAAGTTGACAAATATTGAATAAAGATAAGGGTTAGAACTATAGAATCTAAAGAAGTTGATGACTTGGTATACCCCATTTTAATATACTTGAAACTAAAATTTAAAAACAAATAAAAAAGAATTTGTAATGCACTTTGTCCAACACTTTTCACTATTAATTCTTATTTTTAACATAGTACAAAGGATGTTCAAGTAGGTAAAATAATATATTTTAAAAATATTATACTTTTAATCATAAATAATTAATTTTTTCTATAAAATTTTTAACACGTAATTTATTCTTGATAAAAGTTTGGGGCGTAAGGCGTAAGCCTTATTTTATAAAGCATAGAGCCGCCCTAGATTGACTAGTAAGTGTTAAAGAATTTGGAATTATTAGTAACATAAGACAATATTATGGACAAAAAAATATCATATTTAACACAATTTGTAAATTTCTGACTCAATGGCATGTGTTGTGTAAGGTCCACAAACACATATAGATACTTGACTTTTTGTTTTTTCGAATTTACTCATTATTCGATATCATAGGGATTTGAATTTATATCGAAAAGTTCTACATGTAACTAGAAGAAAGAAAATAATGAAGAAAATGTAGCAGTTAATAAGAAAAGCAGTATCAAGTCTAAAAAAAATTGTGGATTAATTAACAATCTGAAGAATCAAACATTCACCGATAAAGTTGAATTTTAACTTAAACGGAAGGGGTAATAATGTAATTTCAACCATAAATAAGAAGACACTGAGATTTTTACATAAATCTCATTCGTCGAATGCGTTTTATGCCTTATTTTCTTAGCTCTTTCAACTTAGGCATCAAAGAAGGATTTTTCCAAGTTTTCAACGCCATGACCTTTTTTTAAAAGTGAAAAATAAAATTGTGGGTCGAGAAAATAAAAATAGGGGAGGGGATTAAAATTGTGGAGAATCGAATATTCACCGATAAAGTTGAATTATAACTTAAACGGAAGGGGTAATAATGCAATTTCAATAATAAATAAGAAGAGACTGGAATTTGTACATAAAGCGCATTCATCTTATATTCTCAGCTCTTTTTATTTAGGCATCTAAGAAGGGGTTTTCAAGTTATTAACGCCATGACTTTTTTTTTAAAAGACAAAAAATAAAATTGTGGGTCGAGAAAAGAAAAATAAGGGATGGGATTAACAATCTGGAAAATCGAACATTCACTGATAAAGTTGAATTTTCATTTAAACGGAAGGGGTAATAATGTAATTTCAACAATAAATAAGAAGATACTGAAATTTGTACATAAATCGCATTCGTCAGATGTGTTTTATGTCTTATTTTATCGGCTCTTTCAATTTAGGCATCTAAGAAGGGTTTTCTATGTTTTCAATGCCATGACCTTTTTTCAAAAGTCAAAAAATAAAATTGTGAGTCAAGAAAAGAAAAATAGGGGAGGGGATTAAAATTGTGGAGAATCAAATATTCACTGATAAAATTGAAGTTTAACTTAAACGGAAGGAGTAATAATGTAAATTCAACAATAAATAAGAAGAGACTGAAATTTGTACATAAATCACAATCGTTGAATGCGTTTTATACCTTATTTTCTCAGCTCTTTCTTTAGGCATTTAAGAAGGATTTTTCAAGTTTTCAATGCAATGACCTTTTTTAAATGACAAAAAATAAAATTGTGGATCGAGATAAGAAATATAAGGGATGGGATTAACAATCTGGAGAATCGGACATTCACTGATAAAGTTGAATTTTAACTTAAACGGAAGGGGTAATAATGTAATTTTAACAATAAATAAGAAGATACTGAAATTTATACATAAATCGCATTCACCGAATGCGTTTTATGCCTTATTTTCTCAGTTCTTTCAATTTTGGCATCAAAAAAGGGCTTTCCAAATTTTCAACGCCATGACTTTTTTTAAAAGTCAAAAAATAAATTAAGGGCCGAGAAAAGAAAAATAAGGGAGGATATTAAAATTGTGGAGAATCGAATATTCACCGATAAAATTTTTACTTAATTAATTATGATTAAGTAATATAAATTTTTACTTTGATTTATTAATTATTATAATTAAAATATGTAAACGCCATGTATACATAAATATTTACCCCACTTACAAATATAGATGCATTTATCTAATTTAAACAATCTGAGGGTGGGGAGTAAAATTAATGCTTTAATAAGGATGACACTTTAGCCTAAATATCTTCTTGTATTATATTAGTTGTTCACGATCCAATTTAGCACAATTGCAAATTTTATTTTATTTTGCACATCTAATATAATCGTACGCTTCTAATTCAATGCTAAGGTCCACATGAATAAATTTTTAATTTTTAGAGAAAATTGTTCCAATATTTTATATTCGTATTAGAACTCTTAAATTTTAACGGAATTTGTACATGAGACCTCTAAATAAAAATAAATAAATATTTATCATTCTACGAATCCTTATTGGTATGCGTGAATGGAGACGTGACTTATAAACAAGAGAAGAAAGAAAGACTCAAGTTGTAATTCATAGAGTACTTGAAAATTAAAAACTAGCTACAATTTGTTGCATTTTTCTTGTCACAAATTCGGAATTTGTTCATGTTGCAACTGTTGCTTCGTGAAACATGCACTTGTGCAATTTCACTTGAAATATGTGCATTAGCACGATAGATATTTTTGTATCCTCAATAAGAGGTTTTATATTCGAGCCTAATTAACATGTAGTTGCTTTTGAAAAGGATTGTTTAAACCCCAAAAGTGAGACTTTCTGACTAGGGTTATCTAGGAGGGGTCGATCAAAACACTCTCGATAAATAATTACATTGTATATATAAGATATATATTTAATTTTTTTTAACTGTATATATAGATTTTGAATCTCATGAATACAAGACTAGAGGTTCATATATATAGTAGTTTAGAGAATTTAAAACTCGCTGTAAAGTTTCAAGTCCAAATCTCGCACTAATTCCCAACATGAATCTAAATTAGGATTAGTTGGATCTCAAGGGAGTCCAAACATCAAGCGGAAAAAACAAGAAGAGATCTCCAAGTATATGAAGAAAAAGTTATTTCTTTTCTTACTTTAATATAAGATATTGCAATTATAATTTTAGGAGTGAACACTTTAAAATTGTACATTCAAATTAAATTATTATAAGCTACATTCTTTACTGCTACCAATTTTAGTTATATATTTGAGTCAACAAATTTTAAGGTAAAAGGAAAATGGTAATTTTGAAAGTGTGCAATTAGTGAGAATTTTGAAAGAAAAAAATAAAGAAAAAAGAGATACTTAATTAGATGCCAGAGGAGATCCAGACCTACTTATCCACATGTGAAGAGAAGCAAATACTTAGTTAGAATGCAAGAGGGGACGTCAGACGTGCTCATTCACAGGGAAAGGGATTCAAATACTTAATTAGAACACAAGAGGGACACCAGACTTAGCCATCCACATGAGAAGGGACCCAAATACTTAATTAGAACGGAGGAAGGAAACCAGACATGCTCATCCACATGAGAAAGGACCCAAATACTTAACTAGAATGCAAGAGGGGACATCAGACTTGCTAATCCACATGAGAAGGGACACAAATACTTAATTAGAAAGTAAGAGATGATACTAGACCTGCTCATCCACATGAGAAGGGATCCAAATACTTATTTAGAACGCAAGAGGGGACACCAAACCTACTCATCCACATGAGAAGGGACCTAAATACTTAATTAGAACGCAAGAGGGGACATCAAACTTGCTCATCCACGTGAAAAGGGAACCAATTCTAAAAAAGAAAAAAAGAAAAAATATACTTGATTAAAACGCAAGAAGAGAATCAGAGCTACTTATCCACATGAAAGATGACTCAATACTAGAAAAAGAAAGGGAAAAAAAATAACAAGAAAGACTTGAGATTTGAAACCAAGCTTAATAGTAAAGAGAGAGAGAAAAACAAAACATGACATATGTCAATTTTACTTGTAAACATGAATCTAATAGTTAATATTGCACCATAGTTCTCTTTTAGATTTACGCACAAACATATAAATTTAACAATTACAAACACTAATTACTATAATACATGATCTTTGAAATCAAGAGCTTTGATTCACGTGAATCCATATCCTTCACCTAGATACACATACCATTTGCAATGATTACCAAAAAAAATAATAAAATTGATCAAATATAGTTCATGTGGGACATTTTTCATCAATTCGTCTTTGATCTTTCCTTTGTCGTGTAAGTAAATCTAGTTGCCTGCGAGTGCTGCAACCCCTGTAACCACTGCACCTAGTAAAGTTGCTCCAATTTGAGCTATATTAACTTTGTTAGTGTAATCCTTTGATGGTGATGAGTCCACAACTATTAATTTCTCACCTAAAACACTTGAATACATCAAAATCTCAAAACTTGAACTCTTATAATTTGAACCACTCCTATCCACTAAACAAGTATTACATGATTTTGAACATTGAGAATCTAGACTAAGATTTACTTCACCAACATATTTATCGTGTGACAAACTCCTCTTACAAATCAACTCGATTTTAACAGAAATTTTACCTTGTGCTTGTATGATGTTGATCTCTGGCACGATGAATTTAAACGTCTTGTTCCACTCAGGATTTATGTTGTTCACAAGATCCGATTCTGTACGGTCACTATTTCCTGCTATCGAAACCTTAGCATAAACTTTCATTTCTCCAAGTTTTCGAACTTTATGAGGTTACTAGCAGAATGAACGGTAAAGTATAAAAATCTTGCCTCCATATTATGAGTTTCAACAAGCAAACTTGTTTGTAATAAACTTGTTTCTATTCTTTGTAAAAATTGAATGACCTAATATATCAATTTATAAAAACTCCAAAATGAGGACCACAAAACCTACATATATAGATATTAAAATGATTTCAATAACGTGTTTATAATTTTATTTCCATATAATTAAATTTGTCCTATGTACTCTTTGCATGAGCTGTAATTAGGTCCACTTGGGTGAGACTTGACTGGTAAATGTGTGTGAATTTCATCGATTACAATTGTGTCTTAACACATCAGTACATTCTTTTACTACTAGAAGATTTAATGTATTTAGTCAGATATAATTATTTATGAATATGATTATTCAATTGTAAAATATAAAGTATAGAAAGGAAGCCATTTGGGTTTTCAAGAAAAGTTAGAGGGAACAATTTAAGAGTGGCGTATTTAAGATTTTAACTGGAAAGGTTTGATTTTTTTTTAAAAATAGCATTAAATTTATAATTATATTTTGAAAATTATGGGCTAATTAGATCCAATATCTATTAATATTTTAACACCTATTCACGTAAAAATCTACATTTACACTATACAACAGCCAACAAAAACCATAACAATAAATAATTTATTAAATCTTTTTTAAAAAAATAATCAATTTTAACCAATCTATTTATATATAAAAGGAGAAGAAAAAATGACACATGTCATTACCATAATTTTTAGAATTTTAAATTTTAAATCATTTTAAATAATTATTTAAATAATTACAATTTGATAGATTCTACGGTAGTTACACAATAATTTAAATAAACAAAAAAATTAAAATAATTAATTACAATTTGATAGATTCAACGGTAGTTACACAATATTTTAAATAAAAAAAAGAAATTATTATTTTACTATTACATCTCTGTAACATCATATGTTACAGACCATTTAATCAAGATAGATGATGAGTATCACATGTAACATAACATATTATACATTCAACGGTAAGGGCATCTCCAATCCAATCCTCTATTTTACTCTCCAAATATAGAGTTTTTTATTTTTCAGACAATCAACTCCAACTCAATTCTCTATTTTACTCTCTAAAATGGAATCTTTTTCTCTCTCCTCAATATTATATTATTATTTATATTTCATTCTTATTTTCTTATTTCATAATATAAATCATTTCTTCTTTTTGCAAATAATCACTCTATAATCTTTATGTAATACAATTTTTTTTTTCAAATTCTTCATTAATATAAAATTATATTTTATTCTAAATTTCTAAATAATATAAATTGCAATACATATTATATATATACATATTAACGAACAATTCAAATAAAAATGAACTCATTGATGAAATATAATTGCATCATAAATATTGTATTATCGTAAAATTTATTTTAAATTTTACATAAATACTCAACTTTTAAGACTATTAGGTTACTCTCATGAATAGGGGTGTGCATCGGTCAGTTCGGTTTTATGTATTATCGGTTCGGTTTATCAGTTTTTGGTTTTTAAATATGTTAAACCAATAACCAAACCAATAATATATTTTTTATCGGTTTTGGTCCTTAACGGTTCGGTTTTCGGTTTAACCAATAAGAAAATATTTATAAAACAAATATATGACTTTTCTAATAAATTTGATGCGAAAACACAATAATGTAACTTTACAAAAGCTCATAAAATAGAAACAATAATAACAAAGATGAAAAGAACTATACAAGTGTAACACAAAGAGAAATTAAGAGGAATATGGTTCTTACTTTAGATTTTAACGTTTTTTATAATGTGAAATTGTGAACTCAAAGCCATTGTGAAGTGTGAATTGAAGGCTAAAGGACAAAGATAACAACTACTAAGGTATTAAGATTAATATATAACATTTATGTACAAGTAAAAGTAGTAAATTACTAGTCTTAATGGGTTATCGGTTTACCCAATAACCCAATATTAAAAACCAATACCGAACCGATAACCCAATATTTTTTTTTATAAAACCATTAAAAACCCGTTAACCCAATAACCCAATAACAATAAACCAATAATACTTTTATCGGTTAGTTCGGTTTTTGCACACCCCTACTCATGAATGTTCTATTAATGTATTACGGAGTTCAAAATAAGCATTTTTTGTCCTTATTTTTTATGTGTAGCTAAAAATTATTTAAATTAATAATTTCATCTTGTGTCCAATTATTTTGTGTACTAATTTACTTCCCCTATTCCATTTTGAACTATTGCATCAAATATTTGCATGCTCTTTAAAAAGTGTAGTTTAATAATTTATCATTATAACATAAAAGTATATTGTTTGAATTATCATGTAATTTTTGTGCATACTTCATAATGAAAAATAATTATAATCTAAATTACATATTTAAATGACAAAAAAAAAATTAAAAATTAAATTAGAAAAAATGTTAATTCGGGATGGAAGTAGTATACTTATCAATAATGTTTTAGATGTTATTACTTAGAAAATAATTACAAATATTAGAGACATAATTAATAATCTTATATAATATAAATAATATTAAAATAACTTTAAATTACAAATTTAAAGTGACCATTTCTTTTAAAAAATAAAATAGAAAAATTATTAATTTGGGCGGAAGTATTAACTTGTTGATAATATATTTCTAAATGTTATGTTACATTAGAAAATAATTACAAATGATAGTAATACAATAGAAATAATATTATAATAATCAAAAAGTAAAATAGAGAGGTGAATAGTAGTTAT
>JAJOOR010016298.1:0-11614 GCA_036250505.1 Solanum acaule | reverse complement strand
AATTTTGAGTTTCAAAATTATTCTCCTAGTTCATTGAAGATTCTTTCAATTTTGATTCAAAATTATCGAAAATTTTGAGAAGATACATCATGAAGATCCTTTCAATTTAAATTGATAAGTGTTGTATTTCTACTATATACATTAAATAAGAAAGTGTTGCCCATAAGATTTTAGGTTTGAGATCGATACATTATTATTTGGTAATTGTTATGTATCAGATACATTTAGTATAAATTCGAATTTACGTATCATAACTAAAAAATTAGTGCATCATACATTATTGTTTATGTATCTTATTTTGTTTGAGATCATGAAGATCCTTTCAATTTACATTGATAAGTGTTGTATTTCTACTAGATACATTAAATTAGAAAGTGTTGCCCATAAGATTTTAAGTTTGAGATCGATATATTATTGTTTGGTAATTGTTATGTATCAGATATATTTAGTATAAATTTGAATTTACGTATCATAACTAAAAGATTAGTGTATGATACATTATTATTTATGTATCTTATTTTGTTTGAGAAATACTATAATTTAAAATTAAAAAAAAATACATTATACATGTAATTGTTTCAAAATAGCTTCTTTTTTGTGTGTGTGATAAATAACATAAAGTTTATGTATCAAGTACATTTCTATTGAACATGATAAACACTAATCAAAGATTCAACAACATTAGAGTTGTGTATCAATTCCTTAAATATGAACATTATACATTGCATAAAACAAAGGTTATTGTATCAGTGATATATCAGATCAATGATAACACTAACAAAGACTAATTTAAGACTCAAAATAAACGAGATACATTAAAAATTTGTATCTTTGATAGTGATGGCCGTGCTATGGCAGATCCAACTTTTTTCTTCTTCTTTTTTTGGACGTTTTTCAATAGTAGAAACATTAAAGAAAATAAATATTTTTCAAGAATAATTTTCAACGACAATATGATTAACTAAAACTGCAAAGGTTCAGTAAGATTTCAATGAGGGCAGGGGGCGGAGGTAATTTTATTTTTATTTTTTAAGATGAAAAAATTAAAAAATAATAAATAAAAAAATTGAAAATTGAAGTGATGGAAAGAAATCTACCTCTTGAATAATTTGAAATCATTAATTGGAAATAGAAAAGATTTGAAATTCAAAAATAGATTAATTGATAAACTTGAGAGAGACACCTTCGAAAAATCAAAATAAATTTGAAATTTGTAACTGCTAAAGAAGTGGAGAGAAGTTAGGGATAAAATGGAGGAGTGAAATGGGTAGTGAGAAATGTGGGTGTAAGCTGAAAATAAGAGTGAAATATTTATGTATCCAGAAGATTTTATGAATTGGGGGAATTAAGGGATTTTTGAAATTTTTTAAAAAGGTAGGGATAAATGGATATTAAGGTAAGTAAATGTGTGTATATAAGTAATTTTTTCAAAAAAAAAAAATACTAAATAAATAATAAAAGAGTGTTTTTTTTTACCCTCCCTACCCTAGGAGCTCCCACCCTTTTGCTCCCTTGGTGACTCGAACTCGCAACCTTCGAGTTGGAAGTGAGGCGTGCTTACCATCCTCCCACCCTTTTTGCTCCCTTGGTGACTCGAACTCGCAACCTTCGGATTGGAAGTGAGGGGTGCTTACCATCCAAGCAACTCCCTCTCGTCTTAAAATAGTGCTTTATTATTCTTCAAATAAATATTTTCAAGTCTATTTAAAATATGACTTCTCAAATCTCATCTCTATTTATAGGAATTATAGAGCAGAATTTTAACACAAGGTTAGCAAACCTCATATGCCAAAAAAGGCTTCATTCCTTTTCCCAACTTCATTCTCTTCTCATTTGTTTGGGTGAACTTTTGTTTCCTACAAAATGAAAATTGCACTGCCAGAAGGAGGAAGTTGCTAAGATGTTGAAATTAGCAAACTATATAGTTTTTAATAAGTATAAATTATAGGAACCACATATTATAAGTACTAAATAACATTCTATCCCTTCTAGTTTTCTATTTACCAAAAATCCCTTAAAAATGATGTTTGCGGGATACATAGCGTTGTGCACGGGATACATTAGGTTTGATACATTCCACATAGCGGGATACATAGCGTTGTGCACGGAATACATTAGGTTTGATACATTTCACATAGCAGGATACATAGCGTTGTGCACGAGATACATGCGGGATACATAGCGTTGTGCACGGGATACATAGCGTTTGATACATTCCACATAGCGGGATACATAGCGTTGTGCACGGGATACATAGGTAAATAAGGGATTTTTGAAATTTTTGAAATAAGTAGGGATAAATGGATATTAAGGTAAGTAAAGGAGTGTAGTTAAGTAATTTGTCCTTTTAATAATTTCAAGGGCTTCTTACCAAACCTTACTGGTCAGCTAATTAAATAAAACTAATAAATTACATAAAACAAAAAACATATGTAACATACATAAATTAAATAGCTTTATTGATCATTTGATTAAATAAGTTAGAATATAGCTAATTATTTAATCAGAAAATTAGTTAAAAGAGAAAATGTCAATCTTACAAAAAAAATTAATGATAAATAACAATGAGAGAAGTGTCACATTGCCCTATTTATGCATAACTTTATAATAAATATATAGATGGTGCAAATAATAATGGAAGAAATTGCGAAATTATGACCGTATAAGGGTGATCTTGAAATTTTGATCCTTTTGTCTAACCGGGATAAAGGGTCAAAATTACCCTCTATTTTTATTCATTACTCCAACACAGGGTATCTTGAACATATCATTCCTAAGGAATAAGGGGAACAAGAAAAAACACCCCTTGCCAAAGTTCTACAACAAGTTGTGTCATACAATTCAACAACCTGGCTCGTGAAAAATTCCCTAATTTTGGTCATTCGTGCAAATCATTTCTTCTAACTAACATACTGATTCCCTCTTGAAACAAAGCAAACTATGATACAAGAATCACAAATTTTCAATTAAAGTTCCATCAAATCAGCAGCAGAACTATATTTCCCAGGGTTTGTAATTTCATTTTGTTCGCTACTTAAACCTTGTTGCAAACTAAGGTACAATAAGGAAGTCAGCTAGAGATAAGCACAATACATAAACACACCAGCCTAGACAAACCACACTATCAAGATTCTTGTAGCAGTTTTCCATTGCCATTGGGGATTACGCCTTGACGAAGTCCTATCTGGGACCACGAGGATAGCTCCTTTCATAAGGAGAATATGACCTAGAACGCTCCCTTCTTGACCTTCCCCCATAAGGCAAATGCCTAGGTGAATAATCTCGTCCACCTCTATATGGTGAATGCCTTGGAGATCTTCGGTACCCATAGTCCTCACGATCTCTATACCTGCCACGGTCTCCACGATCACCACGATAACCTATGAATAAAGCAACCAGTAGTTAAGAACTTCCATGATTACACTGAATATGCCATACAAACTTGTATAATATTAGAAACACTCACCGTCATCCCTTGCGTTCTTAAGCCCTAGATAGTGACCAGGCGTAGGAGTCCTTGCACGTTTCCTCCGAGACTGAAAAATAGATATATGTCTCAAAATGGGAGATCTGAACAAAATGTACATTTACATCCCAAAGAAATGGGGTATCCAGATCAGACAATGAAATCCCTGTTGTAATAAAGAATGAACACACCATTCTCTCATATGGGCAAAGAAATCAGATTCATCCATTTTCCCTTCCATGCTTAGTGAATGAGTGGCACAAGCACATGCTAATACCATTCAATTTGTGTAAACAGAGCAGCTTAGTTATTTTTACATGTTTTATCACAGGAAGAAGGATGGAAGATAGAAACCAATGCCAGGTATCCAATACCATAAAAGCCTGATTAGATTGTTGATAATAACCATTGATTAGTTGAGAGTTGAAAGAATTTGCTGAAGTAGTATAGTTGTTGGCAATATAGTTGCTATGTTTAGTTGATCAGATGCATGTGAAAAGCTGTTTTAGTGAGCGATTGATCAAACTGAGTAATAATGTTGCAAGGGAAGAACTGATCATCTTTGATTGCTGCCAACAAAGCTGACGCAATGTCTTTCTGAATGTAGCCAGAAAACCTCCAAGTTAAGAAGACAGATATGCAATCAAATAGGAAACAAATGGGTTTACTACTCCATAGACAAGCTAACCTTTTCCACTGTGATGTAACGGCCTTCAAGAACCGACTGATTAAGGTGTTTAATGCAACGATTAGCATCCTCCATACTATCCATCGTTATAAAAGCAAAACCACGAGAAATCCGAGAACGCGGCTCCATGACAAGAAAAATTGATTTCACCTAGTCAACAAAATTTAAAGAAAATTCAGAAGAAACAAAAAAATCAATACAGGTATAATGGGAAGCTATTCTGGTAAAGATAACACCATAAATCAATCTGTTTGTTTACACATTGACCAGACTCTACTATGGATAAACCTGAAGAAAAATACAATACACGTGATTTTGGAGGGTAAAAACCTTGCTGTGAGCTAGGAAGAGCTGCAGGAGATGGAACTTGAGAAGAAATGAGAAAGTAACCTACTAATACATAAACTAAAAATAACCAACCTTCCCCTCCTTTGAGAAATGCTCCTCCAGGTCCCTTTCCGTGACCCTTGTAGACAAACCAGTCACATAAAGTGTGTTTCCCGGATTAGAAACTTCTTCCCTGAAATAAGTCATATAGGACGAGAAAAGCAGCTTCAAAACAAACCAATCAACACAACCCGAACATAATTCGGGGGAATATGCATGTATCACTACAATAATAAATACTAAGGCAAGGTTGTACCCAAGGACACTGTCCTAATGATCAATGAAGTGGGTGTTGGTAAAAAAAACACCAGAGACGAAAACACTAAGTGATTTCTTCCCATCTGCCTAGTGGGACGAGTTCCCATTAGCAAGTACTTAGTGGAATAGTTAAGGTGCTTGGACACGACTGTTAAAAAGAAAATGCTAAGGTAGAGTAAAGCTGAAGGTCCAACAAACCTTCCACGGCTTCTTGACCTTGATCTTTCCTTTGGCCTTGAATATGACCCAGGTGGAGATCTAGACCTTGATTTAGATCTAGATCTCGACTTTTCTTCCCAAGGAGAAGGAGAGCGTGAATACCTGGACATCCGAAAAATATAAGATCAAACAGTTTAAACAATAAACAAGATAAATGGCACAAAGCATATTGACATAAAACAACATATATCAAAGGGACCCCTCAAAGAATGGAATCATCTTTTTGCTGGTAAAATTTCATACATATCATAAAGCAGGAAAAAAGTTTCTATATTAAAATCCATGATTTTTTTTTATATTAACGCAATGCTTGGAATACATTTAGAAAGTGCTCAGAATGAATCATAGAATTATACTTGGATAAGGAAATGACACTCCAAATAACAGCAGTATAGTTGGATAAATGTAACTTATTCAAAAAATAACATGCTCCAGCAATTAAGCCTATAGATTGGCCAGAAACCTCGAAAATATAGCTTGAAGTGTATCTCCATTACACTTCCACCATCCAATGAAACCAGCTATTCGCCATGAAATAACAGAAGAGTTACTTAGGATTTGACCCCATACTTATAAATTATAATTGTGGAAAATACATAATTTGTGCTCAAAATATAAGTCTAGAAAAACTTACAATGTTTATAGTTAACATAAAAGTGGACTATTAAAGTATAAACTAAGAGAGTCGACAATTACAAATCTGAACTTTCCGGAGGAGTAGGATAGTTATTCTATGATATTGATACTTAGAATGTCACATTCATTGAAAGAAATGGGATTGTCTTTTTTTATATGGCCTTGAACAGCCCTCACATAATGAGCTAGCTTTTGCAATTAAATTAGGTCCAAGGTCCATTTTTAATCATGGTAAAAGAGTCAACCCACCACCGGTACTGTGATTTTAAATGTTTGATCTTTAAGTTATGTTATCCATAAAATAATAACCAGTAGAGACTTATATCGCATCTTTGAGTTAACTCAGCCTATTACACTATTAGGCGTCAAAATCAACTTATGGGACTAAACAACAACAACAAATCATTCATGAGCGACATAAGGGTTAAGCACAAGTCATGGTTCGAATCTTTCGCAGACAAAAACCTGATACTTAAGGGAGAAAGTTAGAGATCATACACAAAGTTTAGAACCATGTACCAAATAGCTCTTGGGGAATTCTTGGTTATCAAGAAATAGAGGTATGTTAACCAAGTTCAAAATCATAATTCATTTTCTGAATGAGCTGGAAAGAAACATTTCTAACTTACTCAAACTTGATGGCTGATTTTCTTACACCAAAATTTAAAATTGTACAAATACACTACAAAACCAACAAGTAGGGGACGACTATACGAATTCCGTTGTCTATGTAACTCCATTTAAGTCCCTCTCTGTCAAATACTCCCTCCGTCCCAATTTATGTGGCACTTTTCGAATTTTGAGATTCAAACAAGTCTATCTTTGACCGTAAATTTTTCACATATCTTTTAATTATTTTGAATTGACAATTATTTTGACTTATAGTACTTTTTACGTAGTTAACAAATATATAAATTTCATTTCAAAAAAATTGAAGATTCCACGCGCAAATTTCTGGTCAAACATAAATTGTTTTGACTCTCGAAAAACGAAAAGTGCCACATAAATTGGACAGAGGGAGTACTATAAAAAATTAGTTTCACTAGCACCAGAAGTTCTCCACATTTTCTACTAATATATAAACTCCAATAAGCATAAGACCTAGAACATAATCCTAACTAACTGCTATCACCTTTACAGACATTTTTCTTTCATTGTACCGTACTTTTCCTAGACTCCGAGAAATGTCTTATGGCAAAACTCTTTTATATACGATTTTAGGTTCTACCTTGTCCCCTGGGTTCCACAGCTATAAACCGCCAACTGGTGCATCAGGAGGTCAGTAAGGATATGATCAATCATCTAAAGTGCCAGTCCCCCATCTTATCTTCTATGCGTGTTACTACTAACTAGCACATTCTGTAGAGTATGATTATTTTCAATCTTGGATCACTGCATATCTATCTCAGCATTCATTACGACACTCACCTTGTGGATATGTTAGAATTTCAGAGGCCTAACATCCACTCCTACATTGTTGGTCTTACAACCATTCTATAGAACTTGCCTTCACTATGGTAAGCATATGAACAAAACATTGAGAAAGTGCAATTAAGTGACATATATAAAGTAAAGCATATGAAGTAAGACACTTTTCTTGAGCCGAGGGTCTATCCTTGGCAATTTCTCTAACCCGCATACACCCCACTCTAACTAGGACCCCACTTGTGGAATCACACTGGACATGTTGTTGTTATGGTTGTATTGTATAAGAAGTAAAGTTTGTGAATTGGCTGTCTGAATGCATGTTTTCTTAGTCCAACTTTTTTCTTCAAATAAGGTAAATATTTAAGCCAAAATTGATACCATAATCATGCAATAGCTTATTCAAATGGTCCCAGCTGCATATATCCTACTCTATAGCACATAACCAACGAGCTCTATGGAGTCATAAACAGTGGCGAATTTATGTGTAAAAATTGGGTCACCCGAACCCGTGGTCATCCGACTAAACTACATATATTACTTGTATAATTATTAAAGAACATATTAACTAAACACAACCCGTTCTTAAAGTTGCTGGATGGTTCATTGGTTTGACAGTCAGATTTTAACACCAAGGTCCTGAGTTCAATCCCAGCCAGCCACAATTCACTTCAATTTTTTTTAGTAACTAATAACACTCGTTTTTTCAAAAAAAAAATCGAAATTCTAAAGCAATGGTGCATCCGTTTTCTTGAAATCCTGGATTCGCCTCTGGTCATAAACAAGTTAACCTAAAACAATCAAACATGAAGGACTTGCCAAAAACCGTAACTACAACAAAGAGATGCAAGTAGCAATTTTTAAGAGAAGATGGTTCAATAAATACAAAAATCAAATATAGAATTGGCGAAAGAAACAAAGACGAACCTTTGGCGAGGAGAATCAACCTGCAAAGAATTCGAAAATAAGATCAATTGGCGAAAATCAGAGGAAAAAGGATCAAAGCATTTGCAGGTAAGAAGAGAGGGAGCTCACCATTTCCCAGGATACGAGAAAACCCTAAATCGAAGCAAACGATTTTGCTGCAAGACGCTTCTTTGGGGGAAAGTGAAGTGCTGTGATGTGATGGGAAAGGGCATAGATTTCCACATACACCTTGTTTGGATGGATGGTTGTTATAATAATGTTTGTTTTGATTGTTACTTAAATTTAAATTTTATCATATCTTATTTGTTTAAAGGGAAAAAAGATAAATATATCTCCAAATTATCGTAAATGGTATGCAGATACCTCCGTCATATTTTTGGGACATTGGTGCCCCTGCCGTCCAAAAATTAGACCATATATACCCTTTAAACTAACAGATATACACGGGTCATAATCTTATTCACCAATCCGATATTTATTAAATATCGGATCGATGAATAAGATCGTGTCACGTGTACCTATTTAGTCTTTCGTTAGAGTGAAAGGCATATATGCTCTAGTTTTTGGACGACAGGGGTACCAATGTCCCAAAAGTATGACGGAGGATATCTGCATACCATTTACGATAGTTCGGGTGTATATTTGTCCTTTTTTCATTGTTTAAATCTATCATTAGATAAAGAGCCCATTTTATGTAAAAAACAATTTGGTGTGATTGCATCGTTATCTTAATATTTTCTTCTTATTTTGTCTTTATTTATTATTTAATGTAATTATATATCTTTTTTGTCCTATATTTTCAATGTAGCTTTATACATAGCCTACTTTTTAATAAGTTTATCATTCAAATTATAGATGTGTTACATTTTATAAGACGAAAAGCAATATAATTTATTCAAATATTGTATTCATTATAACAATATAGTACAATACAATACAATACATTATAAAATAATACATAAAAACCATCCAACAAAGTGTTAACTTGTCCCAAAAAATTGAAGGAAAAACATCCATAACATTTGCTTACCACCTTCCTGGCCTAACTTTATTCGCTATTTAGGCACGACTAAACTGTGGCTAATTAACACTATTGAAAAATAAATAAATTATTACATTTTTTTTTTTAGGAAAAAGTGTCTGAAAAATACTCTAATTTTGGCCGAAATTGTTGTTACGATACCAAACTTTATGAAATACATTTTACCCCTGCACTATTTAATAGTTATTTTAAAGGTATATATGTGCCCACGTGGACACATTACTATTTATAATGATGCAATATTTATGATGTCCACGTGGGCACACATATATCTTTAAAATACACTATTAAATAGTGCAGGGGGTAAAAGGTTCTTTCCAAAGTTCGGTATTGTTACAGCAATTTCGGTCAAAGTTCAGATATATTTCAGACCTTTTTCCCTTTTTTTATTGTTTTTTTTTTAAACAAAGAGATCTACCCCATTAGAGTCTTAGGCCTTATTTGTTTTGCAATTAATAAAGGTCTGAATCTAAATGGTTCAGACATTAGAGTGTTTATTCTTCTTAAATAAATCACTTAATGAGTCTGAAAGAATCTATTTCGGATAGATTTATGAGAGAATCTTATTTTTATTCAAATTCTTTTTAAAACGCTAATTTATTTCCTCATAAGCTCAAATATCGTTATTTTTCTCTATATATACGCTTGTCCCCTCTCTCTCTCCATTGTCAGTATTTGCCATCTCTTTAAATGAGTGTTGACTTTTTTTTCCCACTTTAACAAGTTAGTTTTCAAAAAAAATTATAAGTACTTTGTTTATTACTTATAAAAGGTTTGGGAAAAGGGTCAAATGCCCCCTCAAGATTTAGTCATATTTCCAACTACACAGTTAACTTTTGTGGGGGTTCTATTACCCCCCTGAACCTTTTTATTTTTATATTAGTTCACCCTCAGACGCTGATGTGTCAACATAAACCAGATTTATAAAAAATATTTGTATACACGCGTTGTCCACGTATATATTAGTGGACCCCATGACTTTACACGACTCACAAATTGACACGTGTCATAAAACTTTACCTTTACCTTTGAACCTAATTGACCCTCATTCTTCTTCCTTAGATTAATTCTACGATCTTCTTCCTAAATCTCTAGTTCTTCTTCCTAAATCTCTAGTTCTTCTTCCTTTTCTCTACGATCTTCCATTATTGACATTGCTCAGAAAGCTTACTTACTATTTCTTCTGAGAAAAGGTTAGATCTTTACTAGCTAAATACTATTTTGATTTAGTGTTTGATTAGGGTTTTATTTTTACTGCGTATTCAAATGCTATTTTGACTGGTGCATGTGTTGTAGTGTGGAGGTTTTTAGGGCCTTTTAATGTTTATTAGGGTTAGTTCTAATTGAACGTTATTCTTTACCAACTGAATGATATATTGATATTTGATTTTAGTTTTGATGGTAGTGTTTGATTAGGTTTGGTTGCACTGGCATTCAAATGCTATTTTGATATGTGTGTCGTAGTGTGTAGTTTATTAGGGATTTTAATAGTTATTTACTTGTTTTCATGAATTTATGCAGTCTTGTAGTTTACTGGTAAAGTACAATCTCAAAAAGTAGAGTTTCTCATTCCTTACTAGTGTTACCTCTGTTCAGGTAGGAGATGAGTGGATTTACTTTGGTTACTTTAAGATGGTATCATGGTGGAGTATTAGATTTGAGTAGTGGACAACTAGTTTACAGTGGTGGGCAAGTTACAGAGTTTTTGGATGTTGATGTGGATAAACTGTCCTATTTTGAATTAACAGGCTACATTAAAGAATTAGGATACACAACAACTTGCACATTTAGTATTAAACCTCCTAACAGTGGTATTTTGGAAGATATTCATAATGATATGGATATTTTAGACTTAAGTTGTTCTTTGGAAGATGGAGATATTGTGGAGGTATATGTAAAGCACTTGATTGATGATGCAGTTGTGGACCCCACCCTTATTTTATTAGAAAATGTTCTTCATGGGGATATAGAGGAATCTGGTTCAACTTTTAATAAAGTAAATGAACAAAGTGGGGTAGGTGAAGACCCTTTTACTACCTTTGATACTAGATCTGTTTCTACCCCAACTCCTCCCACCACAACTTCTGCTCCTAGATCTCCTTCCACTACCACAACTTTTCCCACTACAACTGCTGCTCCTAGATCTCCTTCCACTACAACTCCTGTCACTGCTGCAAATCCTAGTACTGAAGATGTTGATGATCTAGTTTCAGGCCCTGTTGAATCTGATTTCTTAGAAGAAGAAGGTTCTGATTACTCAACTGAAGATAGTGTTGAGTCTGAATGTGGATTGGTGGGAGATAATGATGAGGACTATGGTAGTGATGTACATGAAGAGGTTAGGGAGTTGAGGGCTGAAAAAAGATCTTTTCAAAGAAGAAAAAGAAAAAAGAGAGTACCAGCTAATACTGAAGAGGTACCAGTAGGTGAAGCTGGAGCAGATTTAGGTTTTGATGAAACTCAAACAGGTAAAATAAGTGTTGAAGGAAGATTAGGAGGTGATGAGCCTTATTTTGCAAGTTCTGATGATGGAAGTTTTGAAATAGATGAAGATGAATTTAGTGAT
>JAJOOR010016297.1:0-11864 GCA_036250505.1 Solanum acaule | reverse complement strand
TCAATTATTTGGAATTAAGATTATTACCGATTTTTCTAGTGTTGGTATTGGTGAAGAGATACATAAGCAGATGAACAGTCCTCAAGCTGAAGCTCTGATTATACGAAGAAAGCGCCTTCTGCAGCTCCTTATCATCAATTAACCCACTCCCATCCTGATCCGCGAGCTGGAAACATGCTATAACATTCGGATCGGTTCCCGGCGGAAAAGCGGACGGCACGAGAGATGCAAGAGGGCCACTGGCTCCATAAGGCCCAGCAGGAGGTGGCGCGTGGTATCCACCATAAGGAGCAGACGGTTGTGAGTGATTATCCTTCGGTGGTTTGTTCGGATCACCGTAAGGAGCCGAAGGAGGTGGGGCAGGGTACCCTGCTCCTGCCCCACCGTAAGGCGATGAAGACTGTGGTTTATTCTCTTTTGGGGGTTTATGCGGATCACCGTAAGACGGTGCTCCGGCGCCGTATGGAGACGGAACGGGAGCGTAAGGGGAGTGAGATTGAGGAGGTGGAGCACCGTAGGGTGATGATGAATGCGGCGGTGGAGCACCGTAAGGTGATGGTGAAGCACCGTAGGGTGATGATGAAGACGGCGGTGGAGCGCCGTATGGGGTGGAGGAGTACGGCTGAGATGACGGTGGCTGGCCGTAACCGTAGCCGGGAACATTGTGCGGGTAACCGGACATATTTGGAAACGTAGAGAGAGAAAATGAAAAAGATAATTTTTTGTAAATTAGAAAAAGTAAATATAAAATCTGTGGTTTTATAAATAGACAAATCATATAAATTAGTACTAGTAGAAAGGTCCTGGAATTGGGTAATATTTACGCGGTTGCCACTTCTCTTCTTCGTTAAGTTACCGCGGATTTTGCAAATCCAAAGACTACACAAAACAATACTATTCTTCCCTTTTATATACCATGTTTTTTTCGCGAGTTTGATATCTCAGCTATTAAAAAAAAATATTTTAATATAAATAGTTGAGATATGAAATTCTTATCGCATATCTTTATCGTAATTGCTTGCATGTAGAGGGGTAGAGAAGTAAATAGATATTTGTAATTGACAGACGTAGCTATAAATTCGACTACGACAGAAGTGCACCTAAGTGGACACGCACTGGATATTTGTATTTTGACTTTAGCACTAACACCAAAAAGATTAGGTGAGTTAAGAGAGAAAAGAAATAATATAATTAAGAAATAATAAACAAAAACATACTTGATTTTTTTTTTAATTTCATGTATGAATCATATATATATATATATAAAAGAGAACCTTAGGCCCGCCTACGTGGCGTCATCATAAACCAAAATTCACTTTTAATTTTTTTATTTCCAAAACTAGCCTTCCCCTTTCATGAAAAGTTGTGACATTTATGAAAAGTTGCGACTTTTATGAAAAGTTGCGACTTTCATGAAGAGTTGCGACTTTTATGAAGAGTTGCGACTTTTATGAAAAGTTGTGACTTTTTTGAAAAGTTACGACTTTAATGAAGAGCTGCGACTTTTATGAAATGTTGTGACTTTTTTGAAAGGTTGTGACTTTTCTGAAGGGTTGCAACTTTTCCAAATAGTTGTAACCTTTTCGATAAGGCACGATAAACATTTGTTCACACTCCATTTGCTGTCTATAAATAGAGAGATTTCCTCTCATTTTAAAACAACGAAAATTCTGAACCTCCTCTTCTTCTTCTTCACAATTAAATATTTGTGTACTTTACTCATGTTGAGTGGCTCAATGATACCATTGCTTATGTTACATATCCTGGTATGTATTTTTATATTCATTAATTTATGCTTATGTTATTAAGGATAAATGATAGGATGTAATAATTTTCATTTTCCTTTACATTATTAATCTTTTATGTAAGAAAATATAGTGTTGTAGTATTAGTGATTGATAGGTTTTAAGTATTATTTTATATTTTCCGTGATATTAAATTCCCGTGCGAAGCGCGAGTAATTTTACTAGTTATTATATATTTGTATGTGTTTTAATTGAATTATCACTAATTAGTTATTAAAATATCTTTCAAACATGACTAAATCAAGTATTTGAATATAATCACTTAAAGGCGTATGATAATTTAGCTTGTTCATAAAAAAATATTTACATGTTAGCTGACTCATTAATTAATTTTGAGATGTGTTCTAATAATTAATTGATGACAATCTAAATAGCAACACGCAGACACATGATAGTTCATATTAAAAACTCAGAAAAGTTGATATTTCATGTGTGTATTTTTAACTATTATCTCTTCAAAATTCTTTTCTTATAAAAAAAATTAAATCCAGATAATCCCTTTAACTAACTGCATTGAGCGTCATTTCAGATCATTTTAAACAAAAAAGAAGAGATTGTATATCATGCATCATGAAATACTAGTCAAGATATATTTTGATAAATAATTGATGATAAATTTTTTTAAAACATGTTAGATATATTTTTGACAGTTATCTCAATATAACGAACTAATAAAAAAGGAATTCCAATGGATTGTAATTCAAGATTTAGTCTAGTGGAGTAGATGAGAATTGATCAAGTCCGATATTAAATAATTTAATCATGCATATTGGTAGAGTACTCTTATCATCGAGGAGGGGAAAAAATGGATAAGTTAATGAAAATATTTAGTCAAATTATCCTTTTATAGTAATGATGTGTTTAAAATTGTTTTACACCTAACTACTTTTTAAAAGTTTCAATCATGCTACTCTAAACTTAAGCATATGATCGAATTTCATGTCATTCCTAAAATCAAGTGATTTGATATATAAGAATTAGTTACTATTATTAATTTGTTTTTTTTAATGATCATGATGCTTGGGTTAATTTTCGACACCTCGATTAGTTCAACGGGATGTCAATTAGCTCCCACCAGCAATATTATCAAGTTATTCTGTCGATCTAGGCTAGGACAGATAGGAAGAATCACCTAGTACTTTTTTGTCCTCATAACCCTCAACCACTTCATCGACTATTATAATGCCTAACTTGACTTGATTGCTATTTTTATGGAATTTTTTGATTGAGTGCAAATTTGTTGCTTGATTTGTTTTGATCTTGTGAATATTCAGTATCATTAATAACTTGATATGAACATGCATCTAACTTGATATAAAAGGTAAGCACGAATAATTTTTTACAATATACAACCATGTTGTAGGTTGGGCAAGATACGTTATATTATTTTATCTATTTAGTAGTAAAGTAATAAAAAACCAAATACTTCATCTATATAAAGCTCCACTTGACACATGTCTACAACCAAATTCTCAAATAATTCATCTTTATTATTATGGAAAAAAGCATAAGTGACTACAAAAAGGACCTTGAGTTCATTGAAGAGTTGACAAGCAATGTTGACGAGGTCCAAAAAAAAGTTCTTGCTGAAATCCTCTCACAAAATGCTCATGTTGAGTACTTGCAGGTAGATTGGGGTGTTAAATAGGCGGGTTGAATTGAATTTGAGCAAATTAAAATAGGTCAAGTTAATAATAGATTAATAGACGGGTGAATAATCAGGCTAACTCCTTTCATACTAGTAGTCATAGTATTGTTCATGTCATTTCTTGTTATTCACGGATTGAGTTGAATTTGAGCAGATTAAAATAAGTTAAGTTAATAAATGAGCAGCGTCAGTAATCAGGCTAAATACTTTCATACTAGTAGTCGTAGTGTTACTCATGTCTTTTCTTGTTATTCCATTTCTGTTACTAGTTAATGTTTCTTGTAGTTCGATTATCGTATTATTTTGTTGTAGTTATGTTCATTTTTTTTTTCTTTTTTATGCTTTGTCATGTTTTCTTTAGTATTTCGTCTTGGCATCTTTGTTCCTATTGTTTTCATTTTTCCATTCGCTTGGTAATGCTTTTACTTGAACTAAAAATCTATCGGAAACGACATCTCTACTTTTCAAGGTAAGGATAAAGTTTGTAGGTTGATGTTAATAAACCGCCCAAAAGTTACTTGAGTTGAAATAAGTTAGGCTCAAATGAGCTTTAAAGAGAGTAATTAACCCAATCCGTTCAATTCATAACGAATCATATTTTCATTGACTAATTTTGTTGCCTCTGCTTGTAGGGTCATGGTCTCAATGGTCACACTGATAGAGGCACATTCAAGAAACTCATACCTGTCATCACTTACCAAGACATTCAGCCCCATATCAATCGTATTGTCAATGGTGATAAATCTCCAATCCTCTGCTCTCAACCCATCTCTGAATTACTGGCAAGGTTTGTTTTTTGGTGTTCGAGTCAGTTTACATAGTCATTATCGTACATAGTAAAGTGTAAACTCTTCGATTGCTATTTCCTTTGCTTCGGTTATTTTATTATTTGTTGTTGATTTTGTTCTTTTCTATATTGTTGTTAGTATGACTTCTTTACTTGCTTTACATAATTGACTTTTAGTGTGTTACTTAAGTCGATGATTTATCAGAAACAATCTCTCTACCTTCACAAGGTAGGAATAAGGTTGCATACACATTATCCTCCCGACTCCCTACTTTTGGGATTACCCTGGGTATGTTATTGTTGTTGTTGTAGTAATGAATGCAACGATACGTCAATTTTATATCCTTAATCCACCTCTTTGTAACAGTGCACTCATCTTTTTGAAAATTCTAACTTTCGTCCACTTAGCTCGTGTTTTTTTTTCCTCTCTATGAAAATTGAACCTAAGACCTCATGGTGCGACAAATATTTGGATGTGCATGCAGTACTGGAACATCAGGAGAGGAGAGCAAACTGATACCAACAACAAAGGGAGAGCTTGGGAGGAGATTTCAACTTGTGAAGCTTCAGATGTCTGTGATGAGACAAGCAGTTCCAAATTATGGAAATGGCATAGCAATGTATCTCATGTTCATAAAGTCTGAAGAGAAGACTCCGGGAAGATTAACAGCTCGCGCTCTTTCAATGAGTATGATCAAGAGTCCTTATTTCGACTACAACCGTCATCAAAATGACCGCACTAGTCCAACTGCAACAATTCTCTGCCCAGACTCTTACCAAAGCATGTACTCCCAAATGCTCTGTGGCCTCGGCCAAAACCAGCAAGTTCTCCATGTTGGCTCCTTTTTCGCGATTACCTTCACCCGTGCCATGAGCCATCAGGTTCTTGGAGAAGCACTGGTCTCTGCTTTGTAAAGATATCCGGACAGAAACTGTTGACGCCTCTATAACTGATCCTTCAGTGAGAGATGCAGTGATGAAAATCCTCAAACCTGAGCCAACGTTAGCTGATTTTATCGAGGCTGAATGCAGCAAGGATTCATGGAAAGGGATCATTACCAGACTGTGGCCCAACGCCAAGTATGTGAATGTTACTGTGACTGGAACCATGGCACAATATATACCGACCCTTGATTATTACAGCAATAGCCTCCCTCTTGTCAATACCATGTATATTGCCTCAGAATGCTCCTTCGGAATCAACTTGAACCCTTTTTGTAAGCCTAGTGAAGTCGCTTACACCCTTATTCCCACCATGGCATAATTTGAGTTCTTACCAAATCAAGGAAGCGATGGAGTCATCAATTCTATCTCCATGCCCAAGTCACTTACCAAGAAAGAGCAACAACAATTGGTCGATTTGGCTGATGTCAAGATTGGCCAGGAGTACGAGCTTGTTGTTACCACATATTCTGGTATTATTCAAATGCCAAATTGATATCCCTATATATTGACATACTTTCTTTTGCTTTTTCCATTTACTGTAGCTTAGCTTGAACTTGTGCCCATTTCAGGACTCTATAGATACAGAGTCAGTGATGTGCTTCGGGTTGCTGGATACAAGAACAATGTGCCTCAATTCAACTTCCTTTGCCGGGAAAATGTAGTTTTGAGCATTGATGATGACAAGACTAATATAGTTGAGCTACAAAATGCAGTGAAAAATGCAGCAGGCAATCTGTTTCCATTTGATGCACATGTAACCGAGTACACCAGCTATGTCGATATTGCCAAAATTCCAAGCCACTATGTCCTGTTCTGGGAGATGAGAGTGAATGGATCTAACCCAATTCCTCCTTCAGTCTTTGAAGATTGTTGCCTCACAATTGAAGAATCTCTAAACTCCTTCTATCGCAAGGGCGGTGCGTCTGATAAATCCATCAGGCCTCTGGAAATCAGGGTGGTGGAAATCGGAACTTTTGACAAGCTCATGGACTACTGCATTAGCTTAGGTGCTTCCATGAACCAATACAAGACACCCCTGTGTGTGAAGTTTGCTCCCCTTGTTAACCTGCTGAATTCTAGGGTCGTGTCCAGCTACTTCAGTCCCATGTGTCCAAAATGGGTTCCTCACTACAAAAATGGAACAACACGAACTGAAATCTAGCTTGCACGAGCTCTGACTTTGTTCTCCTGTACTAAAAAAACTGGTAAACAATCCTCTGCATATTTCATATAATAAATTGCAATAAAAAGAATAGACAATTGCTATCATGACCAATCTTTTAGCCTGCAGCTATATAGAGAAGAAGTTGTTGCAGTTCAGTTGATAGTTTACGTTTTATCTTTAGCATATAACTGTTCTCCTTCACAAAAGAATTCGGAAACCATCCTATGTTTACTTCATATAAGACTGAAAATTAAAAGAATAGATAGATTGTTGTCATGACCAATCTTGAGCTTGCAGCTTAGAGCGAAGCAGTTGTTGCAGGTCAGCCTTCCGAGTTTTGGACACCCCAACTATATTGAGTTGATTTGCCAAGGCCTTGAGTTGAACCAGTGACATACTATCGATATATGCCATACGAGAAGCTGGGGTAATAGACCGCATGTGAAAAACAACTTCAACATTATGAACATTCCGACGCGCTTGACTTGTTCTGTCATGTGATCTTACCAACATATTTTGAGCATTCCTCTGATTGTTATTCTCTTGGACGACTGGTACAGCAAAATTTGTTTCGCTCCTCCTTCTAAAGTGGAACTGAGAAATTGCACTAATGCCTGCAAAACCACCAGCTCTTTTGGCTCCAGCCAGTTGTTGTTGAGTTCCCATGATGGTGTTGTCACCGTAGTATTCACCTCCACCCATTAACTTTCTTTGTGGATTGTTTCTGTCACCTCTTATAGAATTCAATAGACACGGTCGTGTGCCTTCAATAGTACGAACAGTTCCAGCATGCACCACTTCTTGTCCCTTCATTCCAGATGGATCATTAATCTGAACAGCCTTCACTCCATTCACTGTTGATTTGCTGCTATATTCTTTGGTTGCTTGTTGTGCAGCATGTCTCTCCTCTAGAGTTGTTCCTGCAAGCTATCAAAGAACATTTTAGTTGTTTTTCATTCAAATATCGCAAAAAAGCAACGAAAGACATCGTCTTAAAGTAGTTTGTGCTTGGACTTTAACTGAGAAATTCTAAACAATGCAACTATTTTAGGTTCTGCAAGCTGTAGGTTTTAAAATAAAGGTTGTCAAAATAGTATATCAGGAGTTTCAGGCAGTGGCAGAGCCAGGATTTTCACTAAAAAGATTTAAATATACAAAAGTGAACACACAAAGAAGGCAGGGGGATTCAATATCTACTATACATCACAACAAATGTTGTCGCACCTATGTCAAATCCTTCCAAAAGTGCACTACTTTTGGAGAATCTGACACTCACCCTGCGACATTTTTAAAGAGTCTGAGAAACATAGGTGTTACCTAAAGAACATGTATCGACTAAAGTGAACAAATAAAAACATGTGAGTATTCCCGCACACGTGTTGGATCCTTCAAAAATACACTACTTTTGGAGGATCTGTCACACACTCGGCGACAGTTTTGAAGAGTCCTAGCAACATAGGTATTACCTAAAGAGCATGTAGTGACTAAAGTCGACAAATAAGAACAAGTGACAGTTTCAAAAAGCAAACCTGCTGATTCTCATTCTCTACAGGCTTTAGCATGCTCTCCAGGTTAGCAGTCTTCTTATTCAATGCAGCAAAACCCATATTATCTTCACAGGCAAGTTGTCTCTGGAGCATAAGTTTATCATCTTCAAGTTCTCCAATTTCTGAATCAGCTTTGTTTGCCTGTATCTTCAACACTTGCAGACATGATTTCTTGTTTAAAGCATCTGCCTCGATCACGTCTATGACATATAATCAATTCAAACAGATGAGGTATGTCGATCAAAATTGACACTAAAGATATATATATATGTGAATATTATGAACTTACCAAGCCGCGGATCGAAATACAAGTTATACTCCCAACTTGGATAGCTGCTTTCATCTGTAAAGACTAAACAAATCATCTACTTCAACACTTTCACTACCAAAAGATCTTGAAAATCCAATTAAGGTAACAACAGATTATCAAACCTTGATTTTCAGGTGGATCCCAAAGAGATAAATCCATCTTTCAAGAAAGTTTATTCTGACTAGTAGAAAAAAAAAGGACAAAAAAAAGAGATTACATCTCTGGTTTAAGAGATAAAAAGGAAAACAGTATACAACAACATACCCAGTGTAGTCCCACAAAGTGGAGTCTGCGGAGGGTAGAGTGTACGTAGACCTTACCCCAACCTCAAAGATAGAGAAGATGTTTCCGATAGACCCTCGGCTCAAGGAAACAGTCTAAAAACTTCAGAAGTAAAATTTTTTAACATCTACTAGGTTGATGATTGTAACATTATTAAGCTTCAAAAGGTCATATTGAAAAATCAATGCTCCTATTTACTACTAAAACAAAAATATGAACCTCTAG
Source organism: Solanum acaule (assembly GCA_036250505.1). Classification (NCBI taxonomy): domain Eukaryota; kingdom Viridiplantae; phylum Streptophyta; class Magnoliopsida; order Solanales; family Solanaceae; genus Solanum; species Solanum acaule. Next base: position 3,150 of record JAJOOR010016297.1, on the reverse strand, counting down.
GTGTCTTTTTTCAATAAACATAGTGTTCGAGTCAATTTGCGCATACCTAGACTATTTTCACAAGTTCCTACTACCTCTCACCAGCACAAGTACCATGTAACTTTGTGGTAATCTGCATTTTTTAATTTATTTTTTGATAACTATAGTGTGCAGGTTAGCTTGCGCACACCTTAACTAATTCCACATGATTCGTATCACCTTTCACCAACAACAAATATCATGTAATCTATGTTTTAATTTTAGAAATATTGGTTTTTGAAGATTCCTGAGCCCATTATTAACCTTTGCTTTGATACCAACAGAGTACCCCCTACCCCCACCCTACTTTCACCCGCACAAATACCATGTAACTTTTTGGTAGTCTGCATTTTTTAACTTTTTTTTTTATTATTATCATAGTGTCCAGGCTAGAGCTTGCGCACACCTTAACTAATTTCACACGATTCGTATCACCTCCCACCAGCAACAAATACCAGGTAAACTATGTTTTAATTTTAGAAATATTGGTTTTTGAAGATTCCTGAGCCAATTATTAACCTTTGCTTTGATACCAGTAGAGTACCCCCTACCCCGACGCCCACTTCCACCCCTGCATCCACTCTCACCAACACAAATACCATGTAACTTTGTGGTAGTCTGCATTTTTTAACTTCTTTTTTTATTATCATAGTGTCCAGGCTAGAGCTTGCGCACACCTCAACTAATTTCACACGATTCGTATCACCTCCCACCAACAACAAATACCAGGTAAATTATGTTTTAATTTTAGAAATATTGGTTTTTAAAGATTCCTGAGCCAATTATTAATCTTTGCTTTTATACCAATAAAGTACCCCCTACCCCGATGCCCACTCCCACCCCTACCTTCACTCTCACCAACACAAATACCATGTAACTTTGTGGTAGTCTGCATTTTTTAACTTCTTTTTTTTATTATCATAGTGTCCAGGCTAGAGCTTGCGCACACCTCAACTAATTCCACACAATTCGTATCACCTTTCACCAGCAACAAATACCAGGTAAATTATGTTTTAATTTTAGAAATATTGGTTTTTGAAGATTCTTGCCAATTATTAACCTTTGCTTTGATACCAACAGAGTACCCCCTACCTCGACGCCCACCCTACTTTCACCCGCACAAATACCATGTAACTTTGTGGTAGTCTGCATTTATTAACTTCTTTTTTGATAATCATAGTGTCCAGGCTAGAGCTTGCACACACCTCAACTAATTTCACACGATTCGTATTACCTCCTTCCAGCAACAAATACCAGGTAAACTATGTTTTAAATTTTAGAAATATTGGTTTTTGAAGATTCTTGAGCCAATTATTAACCTTTGTTTTGATACCAATAGAGTACCCCCTACCCCGACGCCCACTTCCACCCCTACATCCACTCTCACCAACACAAATACCATGTAACTTTGTGGTAGTCTGCATTTTTTAACTTCTTTTTTTATTATCATAGTGTCCAAGCTAGAGCTTGCGCACACCTCAACTAATTTCACACAATTCGCAACACCTCCCACCAGCAACAAATACCAAGTAAACTATGTTTTAATTTTAGAAATATTGGTTTTTAAAGATTCCTGAGCCAATTATTAATCTTTGCTTTGATACCAATAGAGTACCCCCTACCCCGATGTCCACTCCTATCCCTACCTTCACTCTCACCAACACAAATACTATGTTACTTTGTGGTAGTCTGCATTTTTTAACTTTTTTTATTTTTTATTATCATAGTGTCCAGGCTAGAGCTTGTGCACACCTTAACTAATTTCACACGATTCGTATCACCTCCCACCAGCAACAAATACCAGGTAAATTATGTTTTAATTTTAGAAATATTGGTTTTTGAAGATTCCTGAGCCAATTATTAACCTTTGCTTTTATACCAATAGAGTACCCCCTACCCCGACGCCCACTCCCACCCCTACCTCCACTCTCACCAACACAAATACCATGTAACTTTGTGGTAGTCTGCATTTTTTAACTTCTTTTTTTATTATCATAGTGTCCAGGCTAGAGCTTGCGCACACCTCATCTAATTTCACACGATTTGTATCACCTTCCACCAGCAACAAATACCAGGTAATCTATGTTTTAAATTTTAGAAATATTGGTTTTGAAGATTTCTGAGCCAATTATTAACCTTTGTTTTGATACCAATAGAGTACCCCCTACCCCGACGCCCACTCCCACCTCTACATCCACTCTCACCAACACAAATACCATGTAACTTTGTGGTAGTCTACATTTTTAGACTTCTTTTTTTATCATCATAGTGTCCAGGCTAGAGCTTGCGCACACCTCAACTAATTCCACACGATTCGTATCACCTCCCACCAGCAATAAATACCAGGTAAACTATGTTTTAATTTTAGAAATATTGGTTTTTGAAGATTCCTGAGCCAATTATTAACCTTTGCTTTGATACCAATAGAGTACCCCCTACCCCGACGCCCACTTCCACCCCTACATCCACTCTCACCAACACAAATACCATGTAACTTTGTGGTAGTCTGCATTTTTTAACTTTTTTTTTTATTATCATAGTGTCCAGGCTAAAGCTTGCGCACACCTCAACTAATTTCACACGATTCGTAACACCTCCCACCAGCAACAAATACCAAGTAAACTCTATTTTAATTTTAGAAATATTGGTTTTTAAAGATTCCTGAGCCAATTATTAATCTTTGCTTTGATACCAATAGAGTACCCCCTATCCCGATGCCCACTCCCACCCCTACCTTCACTTTCACCAACACAAATACCATGTAACTTTGTGGTAGTCTGCATTTTTTAACTTTTTTTTATTTTATTATCATAGTGTCCAGGCTAGAGCTTGCGCACACCTTAACTAATTTCACACGATTCATATCACCTCCCACCAGCAACAAATACCAGGTAAACTATGTTTTAATTTTAGAAATATTGATTTTTGAAGATTCCTGAGCCAATTATTAACCTTTGCTTTGATACCAATAGAGTATCCCCTACCCCGACGCTCACTCCTACCCCTACCTCCACTCTCACCAACACAAATACCAGTAACTTTGTGGTAGTCTGCATTTTTTAACTTCTTTTTTTATTATCATAGTGTCCAGGCTAGAGCTTGCGCACACCTCATCTAATTTCACACGATTTG
>JAJOOR010016293.1:0-15618 GCA_036250505.1 Solanum acaule | reverse complement strand
TTTTTTTCAGTCTTTTTTCGTGATGGGGTTCCCCAATTCTAAACCTTCTTGAAACAAAGCCCCATTCTTGGCTTTGTTTCATTCTTGAGATTTGCTAATCTTGATTTGTGGTTTTTGATTGAAAGTTGAAAACTTTATTAGTTTTGGGGGTTGTTTCTAGGGTTTTTCTTTACTTGTTCAAATGGAATTTACCAAAATTTTGAGCATTTGGTTTCAGTTTTGAATCAGCATTTGCTCAATTGGATGGTTTTAGGATAACCCCTTTTGATTTCTTGGATTAAAGATTGAAACTTTGTTCGAATTCTTTGTTTCCATCAGTTGTTTTGCTTGGTTTGTTGTTGTTTTTAGGTTCTGAATTGATTTCATCAACGTTTTTGGTGAAGAGGGAAGGTAGGATGAATAGTGTTTTGAATGAGCAGACTCTTGCAGACAAGCTTTCAAAGCTTAACACCACTCAGCAGTGCATTGAAAGTAAGAATCTTTCTTTTCTTTTTTTTTTTTCTTTTTTTGAATTTGCTATGTTTACCCCATTAATGGAAATGTTTGTTGGAACTCAGTTTCTGATGTCTCTTTTAGATCTTGGTAGTTGTTTCATTGTGAATTGACAGAATTGAGTAAGGACTTGTACCTCCAGTTGAATCTGACTAGTACTTGTAGTGGTTCATACAGAATTTTGTATAGGGATAGATGGTCTATCAATCTTCCCTGTTTAGATTAGTTTTTGATCTACTAATCTTATTAGTTTCAACAGATGGTATTTGATTTGTGTGTTTACTTGTAAATGTATACTAAATTTACTTGATTGTCTTATTTTTTCGTATTGAGAATCAACTTGGCCAGTTTGTGGAGTTCAATTGGATTTAGATAATGTAGACCTAAACAATAAAGACCTACTACAAGTTGCATATGTTTAATTCCATAAGAATGATTTATTTATTTTTTGGAAAATTGTTACTCAAATATCCTTTAGTTTAACTTTGAAGAAGTAATTAAGATACCAATTTAGCACTGAGGATGTACGTTTTAGGAAAAAAGGTGAAGATGGAAAATTCCTGCCCTTTCGTTCTCTATCTTTGATCTAGAAAGAAGTAATGCTGGTGCTGCATACGTACATCTCATGTTTGCCAGTGTCCATTGAGATCAGTGACATTTGCTTTACCTAACTGACGTTGATGTGTGCTTCATTTACTTCAATCATGCTGAGATTTTGCTTCAGCTTGTATTTTGTTCTTGACAAGCTCCACATTTTAGAGCATTAACCAAAGTGTTGCTAAGAAGATACTTGTTTCTGTATCATTTGTTGATATAGTTTGGACGTGTATAAATGAAAACTCAAGACTTGGTAGAATCTGAATGATGTTTAATTAGGAATTGTCGAGGTGTGAACAAGTTAACTTGGATACCACCATTATCAAAAAGAAAAGAGTGGTGACTGTCCTTATAAACTGTTTCTTTTTTGGTCATTATCGTTATACATAGCCTTGAACCTTACTTTTGGCGATCTAGGCGCATTCTCTGTATACATACATCAAGTACTTCTATGTACTTTATGGTATTTTGGCATTTGCAAATTTAAGTTATCTCATTTAATCTTTTAGGGAAGTTTTCATTGTATTTCTTAACTCTTAGGGGTAACTGCTTGTTACTTTTCATACCAACTCTCATCTTGCCTTTACAAATTAACTGATTCCCACCTCCCCTCCATATAAAGAAAAACAATTCATTCCTCTCTCCCACTCCATCTTGTTAGAATAAGATTGCATTTCTCCTATCTGAGGTCCACAAGTAGATTAAAGTAGAAGGTTGGGTCTTCAAACCTACTTTTAACTTACAAACAAATGGAGCTAATCTTTTACTCCTCCTATCCAAATTTATATGACATACTTCTTTAGCCTATCCCAGAAAAAGAATGTCACGCTTTCTTATTTTGTAACAATTTATCTTTAAACTTCTCATTTTACCTAATGGGATGATTTATAGCCACACAAATGTCTGTCTTGTTTTAGACCATAAGTTTTAAAAGTAATTCTCTTTTTATTAAACTACGTGCCCAATCAAACACTACCACATAAATCGGGGCGGAGGGAGTAGTAAATTTGTCCATACTGATGATTGCTATGTATATTTAAATTTTGGGGCTTACATATGAAGTTCAAGCCTTCTCACTTGCAGTTTGAACTCTTCTTGCTCTCATTTGTGGAATGCACAACTAGCAAACTAAACCAAAAGGTCTTATCTTTCCATTCACATGTGTTAGTACATAGCAGATAATGTCTCCCTTTTGTCTTGTTCTCTACCATCTTGTGGCTTTTCTGTTTTCATTTTCCTTCCATTAATAAATCCTGAGTTGCATATTGGCTGTGAGCCTTATAAGATCATCACTTGGAGTGATACTTGGGAACATTTCTTTTGCTTCTCTATTTGGTACTTTGCATCCCAATTCATACTTTTTTTCCTTTAACATTGTTTGTCTTGGTTTTTAATGCAGCATTGTCCCATTGGTGCATTTTCCACCAAGATAAAGCAGAGCTGGTTGTTACAACATGGGGTAAACAGTTTCACAGTTCCGAAATGACTAAGAAAGTCCCTTTACTGTACCTTGCAAATGACATCCTGCAAAACAGCAAGCGTAAAGGAAATGAGTTTGTCACCGAGTTTTGGAAGGTTCTTCCTTCAGCACTCAAGGAGATTGTCGGAAAAGGCGATGAACATGGAAAGAATGTAGTTTCCAGATTGGTATGCTTCTTGCCATTTTGCTTCTGAACTTTTGGCTCCCATTCCCTAGCTTATGTAGGGACAGGGCACAGCACAAAAGGCAAAATTTCAGCCTACTTTTGGTCTTGTTTTAGTGTCTGATCAACCTGTTGCTCGGAAATTATTGAGATAGTTTGACTGTCTGTTTCGGTAAAAAAAAAGAAGATTTAGTAGTTTGACACTCTTGCTTAAATGGTTTGTAGGTTAAAATATGGGAAGAAAGGAAGGTTTTTGGATCTCGAACACAGAGCCTAAAAGATATAATGCTTGGAGAAGAGCTGCCACCACCACTGGAGTTTGGAAGAAAGCGAAGTCGTTCTGTCAGAATAGTTAAAAGGGACACGCGGTCCATAAGAACGGTGAGCATCGGTCCAAAAATGGTGACATGTTCCTCATAAAGCACTTTTGTTTGTATCCACTGATTACTTAATTGCTTTATCTTGCTTTCAGTATTACTTCTTGTTCTTAACACTGCTTTGTAACCAGAAATTGACCGTTGGAGGAACAGCTGAAAAAATAGTGTCAGCATTGCACTTGGTAGTCAGTGAGCATTCTACTGAAGATGAAGAAATGAGCAAATGCAAGTCTGCTGTTCACCATGTGCGAAAGATGGAAAAGGATGTTGACATGGCCCTTGCAAGAGGTAATCTAGTTCTCTATTGGAATGCAAAATTAACACGTCTGCATGGATTGCTCATTATGTTGACAATGAGCTTAGTACACCTCAATATCTTATAAAAAGGGTGGATGATGAAGATATACTGAAGCCTGTGATTTAGTGATATTCAATAATCGAAAGAACAATGGTTGATTCTCAATCCAAGAGAGTGAAAAAAATATCATTTTTGCATAACTTTTACAGATAAAAAGGAATAAAATCATGCCTCCTAGGGGATCTGGTGTTTGAGGTAATGGGTGTAACAGCATGGCGAATTCGAGTTCGAATACCAGCTGGCATACTTGGTTGGCACCTATCTGCCCCAGCCTTTTGGACAGGATACCATAGAAACCTGTACTTTCCTGTTGTTTAGGCAAGTTGGCCCGAACACCAATGAGATTAATAGAATTACACGGCTGAGATCTTGACAGAATGATAGATTAGACATCTCTTTATGGTCTTGTTTCCCAAACTTTGTTACTTGTAAATTACAATTGGGAATTAAGAGCATATTATCTTGTGTTGCAGCAAAACATCCAAAGCGAAAAACCTTGTCCAAAGAACTGGAGGAGGAAGAAAGGATGTTGAAACAATCCATTGAGAAACTAAAAGTTGTTGAGACCAATAGATTGACCCTTGTTTCACAGTTAAGGGAAGCATTAACTGAACAGGTAAGTAATAAATGCATCTTTTCAATCTTCCTATTCTTTTGGCATATATGGTACTGTACTTATCGTCCATCTCATTGTCTCTTAATTTTGTCAGGAATCTGAACTAGAGAGTGTTCGGACTCAGATACAGGTTTTTTTCTCACTCGTTAATTTTAAGCTTATTACTTTGTTTTCTTACACTGCTATTACTTTGGGTTTGCGGATGGGGTGTGATGTTGGTGTTGTTGGACGGTAGAAAATAGAATTGGAGTGAAGGAAGACTTCAATATGTGATACAATGAGAGGGAAAGGGAGGTGTTGGGTTCCATGCTGCTTCTCAAACACCTCCCCAAATAATTGGAAATTGGGGAGAGATGTGTAAACATAGTATGAAAATCGATGTTATTGCTATTTCTTGTGTCCACACGGCCATACTCTAGACGCATAGTGGCGTAAGACATGTGGATAAGATGGAAATTTGGATCTACTCGAATCTTGAGATATATATAATTTTTGATTGAAAATGAATTTTATCAGCTGAAGCCACTGAGTTGTCATACTGATACACTGACTGGCAGTCTGTCTGGACTTGCTTTACGATATGGTTCTCTACCATGGAATGGTAATACAGTGGATGGGTTTGTATATCGTTCTGACCTTAGTCGAATGTTGCTTCTTCTTTCTTAGCATTCTATATATTTAAGTGTGTTGCGTGATTTCTTAGTCAAAAGCACCAAGTTTATAATAATACAAACTAATTTTATCTATTGGATTTTCAGGTGGCGGAAGCACAGGCGGGGGAAGCCAGCAACATGCGAAAGTATCTGGATGATGAAGATTATGTGGGAGAAAGAAAGCCTTCGGGTACAACAACTACACCAGACATCTATGGAAAAGCAGGACAAACAAGCAAGAAGACAGCTGCAGCAATTGCAGCTGAGGTAGCTGACAAGCTTACAGCTTCTAGCTCCTCTCAGTATATCATGTCGTCCGTCCTCTCTACATTTGCTGCTGAGGCGGCAAAATCTGCTGGGCTTGCAAAACCTTCATCATATCTGGCCACCAACAGTTACATTTCACAACCAGAAAACACTCTATCTGATTCAAATGCTTTAATGTCAGCACAGTTACATAATCCTCCCCCAAGTAACCCTTATCAGTCCATGCTGGCTCCTCATCCCACAGTACATCAGGGTCAGTATCATTCACTTGCTAATCCAACATCCCAGCAGTATTTACAGCCATCAGCAGGAATGATGAGCCCTTATAGTTATGGGAGTATTGCTGCCTTGCCATCTGTACCACCTCCACCAGCACCTCCATCGTATATGACTATGACACAGCAACCATTGTCGATGATGCAGCAGGGTGTAGCACAACAGCAACAAGCACCATTATCTCAACAACCTCCCCCTCCTAGTTTCCGTCCTGTCACACCTGTCCAGCCTCCTGGAATGATGTACTATTCTCAACCATATCATTCACAACAATGAGAGAGGAGTACTCTTTTCTAACTGACCATTACTTCTTGGTATCAGAAACAACAAATTTCTAGATGTGAACAATAGGAGGTTCGTTGGACAAATCATGAACCGACGCATAGTGTTATATACAGGGCAAGAGCAGCTGATAGTGCAGGTAATAGATTACCATTAGTGTTTATTTTTCCATCTTCAAGACAGTTTAGAAAATTCTGCGATGATGATAGTCTTCATCCGATGTTGTTATTGTTGATTCCTTCGGGATTCTTTCTGTTTTTCCTTTTCATCATACATGTAACATTAGCATGATGGCTGCTGAGAATTTTGTATTACTAGTTGAACAGGATAGAAGAACTAGGTTTTTCTGTCTCCCATAAACTTGGTAAATGAAATAGCCAGCTTTGTTTTCATCACATTTCTGTTTTCGGTACAAATGTCAGTTATGAAATGCCAAGTCTAAGGGTGTGTTATGGAAGAACTTTTTTCAGTTTTCTCATATTCGATAGTTCAAAATTTTTGAAAAAAAGTGTTTTTCTCTAGTAAAACAAGTGGCATTTTACATGTATTACGTCTTTTCCATCCTCCAACATGCCTCATCTTCACTCCATCCTCATAGCTCCATCCCCACCACCCCTTACCCCCCACACTCATCGCTATCATATACTATGTGTTTAGATTACATACAAATGTTTTTTTTCTTACATATCAAACACTATATTTCGAGAAAACTTTTTCCTTTTGTACCGAACACACCCTAACTTGGATAACTCATTGTGCATTTGAGGGGTTTTAAGTAGTATCGTTGTTGCTTTTTTTCCTACTTCAAATGTTTGTCACGATGCCTATAGTTTAATATTTAGAAGTGTATAATACTAGTAAGTATCCGAGATTTCAAAGGAGGCATAAGTACGGGAGCTTGCTATTAGTCGTAGTATCGGTAGGTTTTGACACTTCGATTATAGTTTTATCTTGTTGTGACTATTATTTAGGATGATTTATCAGGTTGCATATAGAATTTTTCCATGATTGTCTCCATTTATGTTATTTCTTTATTTATACTGCTTTGGACTATTCTTTCTTGAGTTGAGGATCTATCGAAAACAATCTCTACTTCTAAAATAGCAGTAAGGTCTGTGCACCACTTTCCTTTCAACAGACTCCACTTTGTGGGATTGTTGTTGTCATTTAACTACCTTGGTCTTGTAGATGTGATGTAATGGATGAGGTTTCTCCTCCCTTAATCATAGATCTCAGTTTTGAACCACCCTGGTTATGAAAAAAAATTCTTAATAGGAAATGATGGCTGAGGTTCTGTTTTCTTATTATGTTATTGAAATATATTATTCATGTGGATGTCCACCCTGCATTATGAATAATTTGAAGGTAAAACTGGTTTAACCTGCCATCAAGAATTCAACAACAAAATAAGTGTCAACACATATAGGAGCTGCATTTGAAGGAAACGTGATATCTTTCATTTCTTTCACAATCCTGTGAGAGCACCGTATATTTCATTGATGTAACTCTTTATTTAATGGAGAACCAAGAAAAACATTTGCTTATAAGGGGCAGAAACCACACCTCACTGAGAAGTTAAAATGACGATACAAATCTAAGAATGCAGTATCAACACTTCATTCCTTTCCTGACAATGAAGTCTCTGATAAAAATTGGAAGATGGTACATGATTGCAGTAACAGTTGACCAATGGCCAATAGAAAACCAAGCTGGAGGTTTCTTCTTCAGCACCGCGTTCACGGTCCTCTTTGCAAATTCTTCTGCAGGAGTTGATTTTGGGCCTTGTGAGAAATGTGCTCGTGCCCTGATTGATTCTTCAAAATTCTTGTACAACTTCCACTCTGGCATTTGAGTGTAATTGGCAATGGCAGTGTCTCCAATGTGTGATGTCACAGCTCCAGGGACAACAGAGATGACATCAATGCCAAATGGCTTAAGTTCCAGTCTACATATAGCGCATGGTAGAGCAACAAGGACTATAGCATAAAAACGTACATATGCCATTCCAATGAGGAAAAATGCAAGTTTGTAGAAATAATTGATCCGTACAGAAGCTTTGGTCATTGGAGTAATTTGACAGGCATTACATCAACTCAACGTTGTCTGTCAGCTGTGGCATCAGGAAACAATAAAGAATTTTATTACCATCTAGCATATAGGTGGATGATAATAAGTTGGTTGAAGAAATGATCTGCTAATATTATCCCTTATTAAAAGAGGATACAATCCCAAGCATCTGAACATCACCCAGCATATTACAGGTCTTTCAATAGCATAACACCTAATTTAAGACTTCCATAATAGAGGGCTCAAGTTCCAAACCCCTTGCCTGCAACAGCAGGAGGTTGGCCTATTGGGTTGAGCTCGTTGCATGGGGCTTGCCTAATGCAGTTTACCTCAACTCTGTGGTTTGCAAGCTATTGCACAAGAGCGAGGTTTACCCTGTGCACACCCAAAAGGATAGCGGCTGCGGGTTCCCTTATCCAAAAAAAAAAAAGAAGAAGCTTAACACCTAATCTTCTCTTACAATCTAGAGTTGGTATAAAAAGAATAACTTGGTGATTAATGAAGCATAGCCAACAACTAGCATCCTTCAATCACCGGCTTGCAGTAAGGTACATCAGCCAGTAACATCTGTGATGCTATATAAATCGACATCCTAAGTTTTGAGAGCTATAATACTAGTATCACTGCCGGGGATTGGGTATTCAAGCCGACAAGGCCTTACAGGTAGATGCTATATAAGTGAACATTCTTATTTTGAGCTGGAACACCTTAATCTACCCAATAACTTTTTCAATTTGATCTTGTTCTTCCTTTTTCCCTTAACTGTCACATCATTAGAGAATAGAGATTCACAATGGTAGGATTTGAGTATGGTCATAGAACTCTCACTCTGCGCAGATCATTAAGCATCCCATTCACCAGCACCCTCTGGTTGATTGAGTGAACCTCACTTACCTAGAAGATTTTTACAGTTATCTTTTTCCTAGTTTGCATTAATTTTCAAATTAAGCTAAGATTTTCCCAAAATTTAACATATGGACAATCTGAGATTGAGAGGAAATTTCAGATAACCAAAATGGTAATGATGGAGGCAGTAGCTGGAGATGGTAGACGAGAAAGCAAGCAAATGAATGAGAAAGAAATCTTTTAGCTGAAGGAATGCACTAGAAAACTGTTACAGGATTTTTGAGAAAAAGCCAACAGATAACCTTCTTCTGTTCCAAAATGAATTATCATATTTTGACTCGGCAAGTACATTAAGAAGAGAATTGAAAAGAGAAGACTTTGTAGCTAAGAGGTAAGATGTGAAGCTATATTTACATGGATTCTTCATTTGCCTTGGCATACTGGTATTGAAATGCTGGTGTCGGTTACTTTGTGCCAAGTCTTCGAAATATGTTTAGAAGTAATAATAAGTTACATGAAACCATACCAGATACTTGAAGACATCTTATCGGATATGTCCAGTAGCCGAATCCATGTATCATAGATGATAGACCATGTTATACTTGACTTTTATTTTTTAGTTAAAAATTTATGAAAGAGAAATTTCTATAAAGAGTTGCAAAAGTAACCAGAGGTAAGATTTTGTGATACATAATATTTGTTGTAAGATTACTCTTTTTCTTTGGAAACTGAAAATCATTATTGGGATAGAAGTAGAACAAAAAGGAAATGGGACATTCAACTTGGAAAGAGTGAAATTCATCTTTTGTTTTAGTTAGGAAAACTTAAGAACTTGATACAAATAGCCTAATCAACTTGCAACATGGTACACCACAAGTTCGAACAGTGCCTGCTTTTGTCACTAACTTGGTACTGATTAAGGTGTACAGTTCAGACTGAACCTTCCTATTTTCAATTATATGACTTAGTATGTAGCCAAACATATGCTCAGCTGTGTGTGCTCTAAAAGCTACTCCAAGGAAAGATTTATTGACTACTAATTGGTATTACAAAAAGATGCTTACAAAGTCAGAATATTTGATCACAGGAGGAAAACAAGGCCAGAAAGCTAATTTGGTCTAAAGAATGAAGTTTGAACAGGTGATTTCTTATCCGGTGTAAAGGTAACACTACTGGAGCGAGAAGGTGGACATGTTCAAAGAAACTTTCCGGCTGTCTGTACATCTTATGTATAAAAACTGAATCATTCATCATAAGAGAATAACAAAGGCGAAGAATGTAGTGTCTCAAAGAGGTGAAATTAGAACAGGCAATAGCCAAACAAATCTTATAAAGCAAATAACAAAGGCACAAAAAATAATGTGTATAGTAAAATTTACTAACAGTATAATTGGTAGCATTTCAAAGAAGAATAAGTATCCAAAACAAAGTTAGTTATTGCATACAAACATACCTCAAGGTATCAGTAAATGAATGTACAGCAGCTTTGGATGCACTATAAGCACCTGCCCATGGACCTGGAGACAAAGCACTACAACTTCCAACATTAACAATTTTCCCTTGCTTCCTGGATACCATGTGTGGGACAACAGATTGAATTAACCTTATGGGACCTATGGAAATATAAAACAATGTCATAAACAAACACAAAAAAGAAGAGAATAAAACTGCTGCCAGGGGAAAGTAAAAGAAAATAATAAAACAAAAGAAGTAAGAAAATGAGAGAAATAATCATTTATTCCAGCTCCACCAGACTAAGATGGAAAATTAGTTATTTGGGAAAAGGAGATACGCAATGATTTCTTGTTATCAGGACAAAGAGTGTAGGATGTGAACACAGAAATATAAACCATGTGTAGTATAGGTTCAATCATTTTGCCGATATTTTTTTCTTCTAAAGAAGTTCAATCATCTTCTAACTCTCTTGGCATAATTTTAATTTATTACAACCATCTTACATTGAAAACAAACTTTTCCTTTTGGTAGATTCCAATAATGTGTTTACTTTCCCCAATAGAAAAGAATTCTAGCCTGAACAACACTAAACATTCCCGACTTTACTTCTCAACAATTGTGACAATTCAAAGAAAATGTTAAATGTGCATTGGACATTTCCAACTTAACTGATAATGTCTCAAATGCAGGTTTATTTTTTTAAAAGCACAGAACAGGATGATAAAGTGTGTCAAAGATTACTGACAAGTGTCTAAAAGAATCGTGCATAATCCTATATCGAGAGACTTCATGTTACTAGTTGCAGAAGGAGGATACTAGAAGCAAGGAAATAGGGAATAGTAAAAGATACAACACAATTAGTGAGAACAACACCAACAAGAAGCTAATGATGTTAACAAGACACTCAATTATTCAGCATGCTACAACCAAATGGTTCAAGTGAATACAAAGATTACTGATTCCAATTATGTAGAACGGAAAGAAGGACATTTGGTTCGAAAGTTTGAATTTGGTTAGTTACAAAGTCATTTTTTGATTTTCCTTGCAAAGTAGTAAACCAATAATGCTTTGAAAAAAATAAATTAAAACAGGTTCAGCTAATCAATTAGGAAAATGACAGTCAACCTCCCCCTCTATCTTACACAGTATACTTGACTTAAATAAACAGCTTTGAAGTTGCAATAAATAGACTGTAATTAATTTGATATAATCATTTCTAGATGTATTTTTAATGAACCTCTAGTTAGGTGAACAAATCTAAGTAAACCTCTAAACATTTCCAAACCATTGAATCTGCCAAGCGTGTTAAACAATGTTTAGCAATTAGTACTATGTTAATTGTTTCTATTTGTTCAGCTTCATACCCTCACTGTATCTCTCAAATTCCTTTTCATTTCAAGAGACATATAATCCGACAGCTCACAGAAGTCACAGTGTCACACTGCCCTCTTCAGTTCAAATATCACTAGTGTGCTGTTGGTTAAACAAATAAGCAAACCAAAATACTAACAAATAAGACGCATAGGATAAAATTTATAGATCAAATATTAGTTCTGCTAATAACATATTCTCAATTATCCTACTAAAGTAACTTCCTAAATGAGAAAAGGACAGGTCGGTACCCATCCTTTCAACTCTCTGGTTTTGTAGTACATAATCATAAATGAGCTCTCTTTGCAGGGGCGGGATGGTATTCATCGGCCCCCCCTCAACAAAAAAGTACACGGTAAATAGAAGGTAATTTTTTATTTTTATGTACATATATAAATTTTGAATACCCTGAACGCGGTAGGAAGAAAATGTTTTTAGAAAATGTATTGGTCAAATATTTTGGACAAACATTTTCTCTAAGAAAAATAGCTCCTTGAAAATAAGAAAAATGAACTTCCTAATGAAAGTAGGGAAAACAAGCTCTTCTATGACATTCCATATTAAATATGTCCTTCCCTCCATAGCTCCAAAACACACCTCATCCCATCATCCATACTCCTACCTCCTATAGTATTTGTCTAAATTATATACAAATGTTTTTAGGATAATGATTTTTGCTTAGCTACCGAACACAAACCCACTTATTTTCTAGAAAATATTTTTCAAGGTAACACTTTCCTTCATACCAAACACATCCTAGATATTGGCTAAGTGGTTTGGAGGGTTCAAAATTCAAATCTTAGGCACTATATTTTTATTTTTCGAACCTCCTTAGTGAAAATCCTAAATTCGTCGCACGGGTGAGTTGCCAACCAAACCATGGGGACCATAATTGCTCTGTGGTCCAAATCAATCCAGTAAAACCAAGAGCTCAGCTTACCCATGGATGCCCACCAGCCTCCTGAGCTATCAAAATACGAGAATGTAAGCTGGTTGTTCATACTGTTTAACCATTTATTGTTCTCACTTTTCATCAATTTAAAGCAAGAAAAATCACCCATCAAGAACTTCAATAAACAAAATTAACATATAAACACACACACACCAAGTTCAATTGGCATAATAACAAACACTTGAACTACAATTTCAACGGTGAAACATAAAAGGAAATTGAAAGTTAAATAGTAATACGATACATACCAAAAACATTGGTATTGAAGGTATGTTGAATAGCAGATAAAGGGAGTTCAGCAAGAGGCCCAACACACTGTACACCAGCGTTATTAACAAGAACATCAATTCGCCCAAATTTGTCAAGAACTTTTGTGAGTACATTCGTCACATTTTGTTCAGATAAAACATCAAGTTCTTGAAGAAAGAATCGTGGGTCATTTTGGAAATCGGACATGGATGTAAGGGATCGAGCTGTAGCTACAACAAGGCAATTCTTAGCAGCAAAAGCTCGAGCTAGCTCATGCCCTATTCCGCCATTTGAGCAGCCAGTTATCAGAACTACTTCTCTGTTTTCCACCTCCATGACAGAGAGAGGTTTGGGGGTTTTCTCTGTAAAGAAGATTGGAATTTTGTAAGCTATGGAGATTGATGACAATAATATAGATGTACATAGCTTTCGCAGATTGACTCTTTGAAGATGTTATATTGATTTGAATTATTAGATAGTTTAAAGATATGATCCTTGAAAAAAAAATGTTGTAGGTAGCTTTAATCCAATATGGCCCTACAGCACGATACAAATTTAATATGTCCATGATGAATATCATATATTGAATAGAAAATTTTAAAAAATAAAAATTGAATGGAGGAGAATTTTTTATCAAAATAAGTCATTATTAAAATCAATTCACTAAAATAGTATATTTTTTAAAAAATTTACGAAACTAGTATAAACGTGGTTCACAGTAACGTTTTAGGCTTTATTTTATTAAATAAAATTAATGGGAAAAAGGACGGATGGATAACGGTGTTTAATAAAACACGTCATTGGAGTGTTTAAAATGTTACCCTGAATAACGATTATAGCCCGTGTGTACTAAAGCCCATTCATTCTTATCAATTGAACAAAACCCATCAACTGAACAAAACCTCATATACTCCAGCGACTATTGCGAAAAAACCCTCACCTCTCACCACTTTATTCCTAACCCACCTGCAAAAAATCCGGCCGCTTACAAAATTGACGCACTAACTACACTGGATTTGAAATTCTTTTGTTCAACTGTTGAAGATTTGACGCACTACAAGAGATTTATATAGGGGTGAAACTTTCAAAATTTTGAAGGAGATTGGCAATTTTACTGGCAAAAATCGATCAAAAAGCTTTGAAAGAGAAGTATCTTTTTGTGATTGAGGTAATTTTGTCACACACTAATACATTTGATCTTAAATTTGATGTGTATTTTTTTTCTTTTTTGTGAATGAAGTTAACGTTTTATGTATATGTTGCTGGTGAAGCATTTGTGCAAGGTTTTGTTCATTATTTGAAAAACATTCATTTGTGTGTAGGTGTTTCTTTTATGGCTAGTCATAATACATACCAACTGGATCCCAGTCCACTTGATCTGTCTGTATTAACCGAACAGCTCACTCATAGGTCACGAGATATATGGAGAGGAAATGATAATATGATTTTGAACACAAGGAAGTGTGATGGAAAGTTTTGGGACCTCGTAAATGAACATCCCATCCATCCACGAGTCTTAGATGTAATTAGATTATCCGGATTGTACGGTGTTTATAGATCTCACCGGCCTGTTGTAGATCGTAGTTTAATCACTTCACTAGTTGAGAGATGGCGTCATGAGACTCATACCTTCCACTTTAAGACAGGTGAGGCCACAATCACCTTACAGGACGTAGAGATATTGTATGGCTTACCCGTGAAAGGTAATCCAGTACTTGGATATGAACCACATAGGACCATAGCGGATTGGCAAAATATTTGTCAAAGACTATTAGGTTTTACTCCACATACTCAAGACTTTAAACATAGTAGTCTTAAAGTCTCCGTGCTTAATGCACACTTGCGACTTCAACCACAACTGTCTGATTTGGCAACATAAAATATGGTCAATGAGAAGGCTAGGTGTTATATGTTTTGGATGATTGCTAGTTTAATGTTGGCAGACACATTTGGTGGTCTTTTAAAGCTTATGTACTTGCCTATGCTCGAAGACATCACTACAGTAGGGTCTTACAGTTGGGGTAGTGCAACCTTAGCATGCTTATATCGCTTTCTTTGTAAAGCCTCCCAGAGTACCCAGAATGAGATTGCTGGATTCCTACCACTACTTCAGGTATACCTAATAATGATACTAATTATTTATTGAAATTTCTTCTAGTTTATAAATATCTCTCTATATATATAATGTTAGATTTGGGCATGGGAGAGAGTTACTGACATCAGGCCTCAGATTGTAGCACAAAGGGACACGAGAAATATTTTTCCTGTTGGTTTACCTAGGGGTCCACATGCTGCTAGATGGTTTGCACATTTTAGTTGGACCAACACTACCAAGCATATGCTAAGAGTTTTTAGGGATGCACTTGATTCAATGACCGAAGATTAGGTAGGATGTTGTATTAGTTTTCTCTAACTTTCATGTATATTATAATTATAAACTCTTTTTGTCTCATGTAGTTTATTTGGGAACCATAATCTGCTGACTTGATTGAGAGTCTTCCAGACTATTGCCGGGTTGGAAGAGATATATGGCGTGCTAGAGTTCCATTTTTTTGTTGGGATGTCGTGGAGGTTCATTTGCCTGATCGAGTTATGAGGCAATTTGGATTGGTTCAGGAGATACCATCTCCATTTCCATTTGATGCTACTCATTTTCACCACAATCGTCGAGGAAGGCCAAACACTAATTGGGAGTTGGAGCATGCACAATGATTACCTTTTTGGAACCATATTGATTAATATGTCTGTAATGCACCAATCATTCATGGATCACTTAGGTATGATGATCCCTACCTTATTTGGTTCAGATGTATTACTCGTTTTGTCATTGGTAATCCTACTTCGCGTCCTCAACAACTACAAGGTTATGTGCTTAATGCGACTGCATATGAAACAATGGTAAGTTCAATACTTGGGTTCTTCTTTTAAAGCTTATTTATGAGTTCTGGAAAGCCCAGATGCGTCATCGCCCTTCTCTGATCATTGTTATGTAATATGATTGGTTCATGAAATTGATAGTTTGTTTGATGTTACCACCTTGAACTCTTTATTTTTTTTCAAACTCCAAATCGCCACAGCCCGTTTTAGTTTTTCTTTACTACTAAAACACATACCTTT